>KK112236.1:3793-33961 GCA_000611955.2 Stegodyphus mimosarum | reverse complement strand
TCAAAATGAAAAGTTTTATTTCTTTTAACGAAACAAAAGTTTTCAAATAAAATTCGAAATTAAATTTACTTGTAAGGTTTTAGTTAAACTAACAACGTTTTATTTTAATTTGCCTTTTTCTATCTGTTCTTATTTCAACTTCTCGTTAGAATAAGCGCGCGTTTCAGCTTTATGCTAATTTGAAGTGGAGCCAAGTTATATTTAAACGGGAGGTAGGAACCTCTCAGTGTGAGAGAGCTTTTAATCTAAGACCACTGTTACTCTGTTCGACGTTCACCTGACCAGCTATTATTTAAATTCTAAGACGTAGCGCTGTTACGCTATTACTTGTTGAAGTAAATCTAAGTGCGTTAGTATTAGTTAAATCTTGCTACGCACCCTTTAGCATAGAGGCCAACCTCGCGTTTATAGCTCTGTGAGCAACGACGATATAATTTCTATTTAATCTTAGTTTAAATTATCTGATTGTTCAGTTTAGACCCAAGTGCGGTCATTATTTTCTGTATCCCTCCCGAGTTGGGAAGTGGCTGTATATAATTGTGGTTTAATAAAAGAGGATTTTAAATCCTTTCTTTAGTGCAGTTCTTCTACCACTTAACCACAGTTTTCTACCACAGAACATAGCTGCATTCAGTTCCCTTCAAGATCAGGACTTAAAGCTTCCACGAAGATGTTCGCCAAGAATATGCACCGAACACTCAGTCCTGACACTGGCGCCCGAAGAAAAATGAGAGGATGGCCTGGAAGAGAAGAAGAGGAACCTGAGATACCTGCAGTACCTGTGCAGAACCCTGAGATACCACCTCCTGCCCTAGAAGGATTTGGGTACATTGTACAAACCATGCGGGTAGCCATGAAGCCAGCGGCACGTTTTGACGGCAGGGCAGCCGTAATTAATTTCCTGGAAAAGCTAGATGCCCACTTCATGTTATATCCAGTCCACGAATTTCAGAAAGTCACTCTTGCCATAAGCGCTTTGAAGGGACAAGCGCCAAATTGGTTCAAGTGTATTAGAAAGAATCTCTTGTGGGAACCGAAAAGCCCCACATACACTTATGAAAATTTTAAAAATTCCTTGGTGAAAGCATTTCCTATAGTACGAGATGGAGCCAGACTGGAGGCGAAACATTTTAGTCGTTATCAGGAAAAGATAGAAGATTTGTCAAATTTTATCTTGAGAAAAATTCAAGTTTTCAAGCTTTTGTATGGAAGTCGCCCGGAACCTGAAATTATTCAAATTATACTTCCTAGGCTACTGCCCCAAGTTCAAGATTTTATCAAGCTAAGAACCCCAACGACTTTAGATAAATTATTCGAGCTCGTCGTACAGTTTGAAAGTCGAAGAACGGCAGACAACGAACAACGTCGCCAATTTGAGCGAAGAAGTCAGTGGAGTCCGCCAAGACCCCAGAAATAGCAACAACAGAGTTACAGGAACAAGGTGAGGCAATGGCCGAAGAAAGATGTCGAGCGGCGAACGACTAATCGAGCGGCTAAATCGAGCGGCGAGCGACTAGATTTGAATAGAAAAACGGGCAACGATACAGAAGGCAACCAGAATAAGAAGGATTTAAACTATGATGGATTTCTTCAAGGAAGGTGAAGAAGTCCGAAGTCTCGCAAAATCCTTCCGCAATTAATTTAAACACCTTGGTCGTGAAAAATTTGAGTTTACCGAAGATTGAAGTTTTAATTAACAACATACCGGCGACGGCTCTGTTAGATACAGGAGCGCAAAGCAGCTTTATCTCGGAAAGATTTTTCAAAAAGCACTTTCGCTGTTACAGAATTTTTAGTGCAAGAGACATGAATGTCATAGCGGCCCAAGAAGAGAAGTGTAGATGCTTAGGAAAAGTGTTACTTTCTGTGCGTATCAACGACGAGCAGGTAAAAATTTTATTTTATATTGTGCTAAACCTGCAAACGTGTATTATTCTGGGTGTGGATTTTTTTAGATTGGCAGAAGCTAAAACGGATTTTCAAGGAGGAAAATTGACGCTAGCGATGCAACCAGTAGAAAAGCAGAATGATAAGCCCCGGCAGCTGGACTTACAGCACTTACCGGCGGAAGAGCAAAAAAAACTGCAGAAGTTGGTACGTGAATTTTCAAATTTATTTAGCGATGTACCGGGTTTCACGCAGGTCACAAATCACACCATAGAAACGAGGGACGCCCAACCAGTAAGACAGAAGCCTTACCGCTACGATAGGGTAAAGGAAGAAGTAATTGAATACCATATCAAGGAGATGTTGAAAACCAAAATAATTACGCCGATTTCTAGCAGTTATTTTAGCCCAGTAGTTTTATGCAAGAAAAATAATGATTATCCGATTACGCACCCGAAGCGGTGGCGTTTTGCTATAGATTATCGCAAGTTAAATTCCGTCACAAAATATCCCGTATATCCTCTGTCGATAATCGAAGAGATAATTCGAAATATTTCCTCTACAAAGTATATGACCACATTAGATCTTACGAGTGGCTATTTTCAGATTGGGGTAAAACCCGAAGACGTCCCCAAAACCGCCTTCATAACTAAGTCTGGCACGTGCGCATTTCTTAGTATGCCTTTTGGTTTATCCGGCGCGCCGGCAACTTTCCAAAGATGTATGGACATTGTCTTAAGACCGGTCCTTGGTAAAAGTACGTTCATATATTTAGACGACATTATAATTACGAGTAAAGGTTTAGAACAACACTTACAAGATTTAAGAAAAGTGTTTTTATTGTTAAACGAAGCTGGTTTGAAGATAAATGCGTCCAAATGTAAATTTGCCACAAAAGAGTTACGTTACTTAGGGTTTAAAATTTCTCAGAACGGAATCGAAACGGATCAGTCAAAGATAATAGCTAATAAAAATTATCCTGCTCCTAAAACAGCGAAGAAGTTAGCGTCTTTCTTGGTATGCGTTCATATTATCGGTCCTTCATTAAAGACTTTTCCAAAATAGATGAACCTCTGCTAAAATTGAAAAGGAAGGAAGCTAGGTTTTCATGGTCAGCAGAAGACTGAAAGACGCATTGACTCAAGCTCCCGTCTTAAAATTTCCGGAGGTGGATAAAGGACTAGAAATTTCAGCGGACGCTTCAGATTTTGCGATTGGGGCAGTGATTTCTCAAAATGGGCAACCCGTGGCCTTTTTCTGTCGAACGTTAAATGAAACCCAGAGAAACTATTTGGCCACAGAAAGGGAAACTCTCGCAGTGTTATCAGCAGTGCATAAATTTCGTGTTTTCTTCGGAAGTTCTCCAGTAACTGTATATACGGACCACGCTGCGGTCACCAGACTCTACTCTGGGAAAAATTTATCAGCCAGATTAATAAGGTAGGCACTTAAATTACAACAATATAATCTAATAATTAAACACACGCCGGGAAAGGAAAATGTTGTGGCAGATGCTTTAAGCAGAATCAATTTGGAATGGATGAAAATGGGAATACGGTTAGAATAGCCATGCTGACATCCAAAGTACTAGATTCTCGTGAAACAGTGATAGCCGAACTCGTAAAAGATCCGGAGTTCAAAAATATATACAATTATTTGGCCGACCCTGAGAATTTCAGTCATCCGGATATTGTGCCGATAAGAAATAGGGCCGCAAATTACGAAATATTTGATGGACTTTTATTTTATACGAAAACCACTAATGAAAACCACGAGTTTACACCGGTTATCCCAGCTAGCATTAGATTGAATGTATTAGAGGAGTTGCATGATTCTGCCATTTCGGGCCATTTGGGCATAAGAAAAACTGTCTAAAGAGTTCGCGAGGCAGTTTTTTTTCCCGAACTGCAAAAGTTTACTAGGATGTATGTCCAGTAGTGCCCAACATGTCAATTTAATAATTATGTTAATTTCCGTCCGGCCAGGTTCCTAAATAGTGTTAAATCAGAATTCCCAAATCAAATAATAGGCATCGATTTACTGGGACCTTATCCTAGAAGTAAAGTTAACAAAAGCCGATATCTTTTAGTTATAGTGGACCATTTTAGAAAATGGTTAGAGTAGATTCCGTTAAAACGCGCGTCTGCAAATATTGTAGTAGATTCAATTTTAAATAAATATGTTTTAAAATACGGGGCGCCCCTAAAAGTTATTTCCGACAATGGTCCCCAATTTGTTAGTAATATTTTTGAGGAAATGTGTGCAAAACTGGGCATACGTCACCTAAAGATGGTCCCGTATCGTCCACAGTCAAACATAGAGGAACGGGTTAGTAGAAACGTAGTGAAAATCATTCGAAGTTACATTAAGAATTATCATTCTACCTGGGATAGCCATATAAATGAATTTGCATTTGCCCTTAGAATTGCCAAACACGATACAACACAAAAAACACCCGCTGAACTATTTCTTGGAAGGAAGATTTTGACACCGTTAGACAAACTTTTCTTTGTCCAGGAAAGAGCAGAGGAATTTAAAATGAATGATATTCAAAAGTTGATACGGGAAGCGAAAGGAAAGTCGGAAATAGCCCAGAGGAAACAGAAATTGTACTACGATAAAAAGAGAAGAGAGGTATAATGTCGGAGATGAAGTTTTGAAAATAAAACATGCTTTATCAAATGCCCCAGAAGAAAAGGTGGGGAAATGTTTCCGCATTTTGAAGGCCCTTTCATTATCGAGAAAATCACCCATGCTGTCGTAGTTTTAAGGAGGAACAACGGCGAGAAAATTACTGCTAATATGGACCAAATTAAGCCGTATTTTGACTGTAATAAAATGGAAATGTTTAAAGATTTTTTCCAGGATCTGGGGAGACGCACTTCCACGGAAGGTGTACCTCAGCGGCAACAACAGGAACCAACAGCAATGGCAACGAAAGGCCAGAAAAAGAAAGCGCCCCCCCCCTCAACAAAGTAGAAGAAACAAGAAACGGAAATTACCAGAGGAGGTGGATTTAAAAGAAAAAACTCTGAGAATACAAGTTCAACAATTAACAAAAGACCAAAGCACAATGGACAAGGCCAACCCAAAGTAGACAAGAGGACAGCAGAAGCATCGGAAAGGAGCCTGAGAAGCAAGCAGCCCCGGTTGCAGCCTGAGGATCAACGTTCGGAATACAGCAGGAGCCCGGAGCAGTGACGAACAAGGGCCCAGGAACAGAGGACCCAATCGAACAAACGTCGAGTGGACCACCTTCCTCCCCAGCGAAAGTATCCGAGGAGGGAAAGAAGGACACATAAAAGAAAAGCGGAGGAACAACAAGAGGGCAACGGTCAGCAACCAAAGTCAAGGAAACTGGCCCAAGCTACAATCTACCCAATTTTCAAGGATTGGGCCAAGAAAAGAATGGCTGACTACAACAAGATAAGTAGTATTTCTTATTCCAACGTTTAGTTAATTTTCGAGTGTTACTGCAAGTTGCAGGGTCTCTTTTTACCTCAAGCGAGGTTGACTTTTACGCCAAGTGGGCGATAAATGATTACTTATCTTGAAAGATGCTTTTATGTAAAATTGTAATTCTGCAAAGATTTAAAATGACTTAATGTTTGTAAAGTAGATTCTGAAGCATTAAGAATATATTAGCTTTGTAAACGCAATGAATTGCTGCGAGAATGTTAACTAAATGTTTTTGTATTATGCTTTGTCGAAAGACCTTGTAAATTTCTAGAATGGAAAGTCGGTAGAAGGAAAACACGATTTAGTCTACAGACTATTATTTCAGTGTAATGCGATGTTTCAGAAAACAAATTTGAAAAAAAAAAAAAGAATGTGAAGCACTTGCTGTAAACTTCGAAATTTAACGTACTTATTGTATCTTGGGATTTGTATGCAATTGTTAAAAGTTTTAGAAAATGTAACAAAAATTAGATAAATGGATTTAGAGCATCAACGCACGTTAGGAGCAAAGTTAATTTTGAATGAAGAATTCTTTGTGCAAACTACGAATTGAATGCATGAAAAGGCGAGATAGAATTAAAAGAATACAAGTATTAGTAGGCTTTCCACCAAATACACTTATTGATAGACATGAAGTTAGTTAGAACCTCAGGTTTAGCTGGTTATAGGACGTCTTTTGAGGTCTCGTTATGTCAAGTTCTAACTAATGTTAGTCGATCGTAGGTGGTAGAGTTGAACACTCCCCGAACAAAAAAACCCGCTATTGCGGTTCGCTTTTCATCCAACACCGGTGGAGAGCATAGAGGGAAGAATTTAATTTTACTTGAATGATTATGTGCGTGTGCGAATTTACACGGGTAAGAAAAGAAATCTGTTACCTAGAACTTAGTGTTATTATGTTATACTAAAATTTCTTTCCTTCCAGATTTTACTGGAAGGACTCAGACGAAACCAAAGTAGTACTCAAAACAGATGAAGAGTTATGTAAAAATCAAGTTTTCGTCTGTAAATGGCCAAGAAATTCTATTTTCCTGTAAAGGTTGGCCTAAGTTTAGAAGAGTTAAATTTTGAGTATTTTCTAGAATTGCAAGTTTCAACATGGTCCGTTTGGACCACAGTAGTTCAACTTTTGCCAATTCTGGCGGGAAGTATGTAAGGTTTTAGTTAAATTAACAAAGTTTTATTTTAATTTGCCTTTTTCTATCTGTTCTTATTCCAACTTCCCGTTAGAATAGGCGCGCGTTTCAGCTTTATGCTAATTTGAAGTGGAGCCAAGTTTATTTAAACGGGAGGTAGGAACCTCTCAGTGTGAGAGAGCTTTTAGTCTCAGACCACTGTTACTCTGTTCGACGTTCGCCTGACCAGCTAGTATTTAAATTCTAAGCCGTAGCGCTGTTTCTAGAACTTAGTGTTATTATGTTATACTAAAATTTCTTTCCTTCCAGATTTTACTGGAAGGACTCAGACGAAACCAAAGTAGTACTCAAAACAGATGAAGAGTTATGTAAAAATCAAGTTTTCGTCTGTAAATGGCCA
Organism: Stegodyphus mimosarum; assembly: GCA_000611955.2. Taxonomy (NCBI): domain Eukaryota; kingdom Metazoa; phylum Arthropoda; class Arachnida; order Araneae; family Eresidae; genus Stegodyphus; species Stegodyphus mimosarum. The sequence continues at coordinate 27,079 of KK112236.1, read as the reverse complement.
AGAAATTCTATTTTCCTGTAAAGGTTGGCCTAAGTTTAGAAGAGTTAAATTTTGAGTATTTTCTAGAATTGCAAGTTTCAACATGGTCCGTTTGGACCACAGTAGTTCAACTTTTGCCAATTCTGGCGGGAAGTATGTAAGGTTTTAGTTAAATTAACAAAGTTTTATTTTAATTTGCCTTTTTCTATCTGTTCTTATTCCAACTTCCCGTTAGAATAGGCGCGCGTTTCAGCTTTATGCTAATTTGAAGTGGAGCCAAGTTTATTTAAACGGGAGGTAGGAACCTCTCAGTGTGAGAGAGCTTTTAGTCTCAGACCACTGTTACTCTGTTCGACGTTCGCCTGACCAGCTAGTATTTAAATTCTAAGCCGTAGCGCTGTTACGCTATTACCTGTTGAAGTAAATCTAAGTGCGTTAGTATTAGTTAAATCTTGCTACGCACCCTTTAGCATAGAGGCCAACCTCGCGTTTATAGCTCTGTGAGCAACGACGATTTAATTTCTATTTAATTTTAGTTTAAATTATCTGATTGTTCAGTTTAGACCCAAGTGTGGTCATTATTTTCTGTATCCCTCCCGAGTTGGGAAGTGGCTGTATATAATTGTGGTTCAATAAAAGAGGATTTTAAATCCTTCTGAAGTGCAGTTCTTCTACCACTTAACCACAGTTTTCTACCACAGAACATAGCTGCATTCAGCTTCCTTTTCAAGATCAGGACTTAAAGCTTCCACGAAGATGTTCGCCAAGAATATGCACCGAACACTCAGTCCTGACTTACTAAGTATTTATTAAACACAAATAGGAATAATAAAGACGTAAAGGAAAACAATTCAATTTATATTTAATTATTTTCCCAATTTTTTTAATTCTGTCTGAATATGAAAATTTATTTAATTTTGTCTGAAATCTAAAGTTTGGTATCTGCAAGAAATTATGCAAATAAGCATAATGGATTTGCAACCTGAACGTCTTTGCTTAGTGATATCACCATTCACTGCTGCTTTATTCATCAAGTTCGTTAAAAGTTGATTTATTTAGAAATATTACTTTATACGTGCAATGAGTTATTGAATGGAGCTATGAGTTAGGGGTGTATTTTACTTCAAACATAGTTTTGACTCAACAAGTCGTTGATGCTAACGAATTTTCTGATCCTGCATGAAGCATAAAGCCCAAAACCGAAGTGAAAAGTTCAGGTTTTGTTAATAACTAAGGATTGTCAAATGATAGTTCTATCAGATATTGATAATTAATTATCTTGCAGATTTAGTTCTACAATTTCATGGAAAGGAGCTGCTTACCGATAAAATCTGGACGTATATTCAAGCGTTCATACAGAGTTTAGAAATTCATCAGAAATAATTGACTGTGAAGAAGGGTAGTTTTCTTCACTGCTGTGCTAAGAGAACCACATTCGAAATCGAATTATAAAATGTTTTCTGAAGAGATTAAAAGTCCTGGTAAAGAATTTAGGAAAAGGACTTGCTGACTTTATGGAGCCCTTCATCTCAACTCGATATTACTGATTTATCCTGATACTAGTATGTTACAAACATAATTCATCAAGATATAAAATGACTGTAATAGGGAAATAATGCTTCCCTGTAACACAATGTCTTAAAATGCAGTGAAAAACTCCCTATTGTAAGTAATCCCTCAGTTTCAGATTTATATTTTTCAAAATGTGCTCTTCGCGGTACTTTACTGTTTGTTCGCTGCTGCTGAAATTTTTCACTGAGTAAAAGAAACACAATCAGGTGGCTAAGTTTCAGACAACTGATATGAATTAAAGATTTTGTGACTCGTCACACACAAAGGCCTGCTTTAACTTATAGATTAGTCATAAACAAGCAATCAGAACAGAGATGCACTAGATTCATTGATGAATAGCAAAACAAGAACTATCTTTCAGAAAACTGATGAGGAGCATAAATGGTACAGCAAAGCTTATTTTGCTATTGTGAAGCTCGGCTGCTTCTGTTAGCGTGGGTGTTAATAGAATGAATGATGATGAATACTGGAAATATTCATATATATTGAATCTGCCTTAGGACAATGATACTTATACACCCACTCAGAGAAGAACTAGACAGCGTTAAGTTTAAACATCTATGTGAAACATTCACAGAATTTCGTAAGCTATGATTCAAAACACGTTCTGGAGATTATGTACACTGTTCATTTGTTGGACACTGCATACAACATCATTATCATGAGATTCTTCATTACTTTCCCGTTCTGAATCATACTGGTGTGAGTATCAAACGATAGTCTAATGTTAGCATATTAATACAACTGTGGATGGAAATACTGACTACTTATAACAAAACCATGTCTAAACTTATTTTATGTCAGCGATAGGCCTGACGACGAAAAATAAATTATAGTTACATGTAGTCTTATAATCTGCTATTATGAGTATGCAAATTGTTATTGCTCAGTTTTATGCTTTGTTTTAAATTATCTATATTTTTACGGAAAATTTGGACTCTTTGGTTCAAGAACTGCTTGCAAACTTTTCATGTTGCTGTTCAATGAAAGTTTCTAAAAGCAAACTTTCCATTAACAGTATAGAGACATTAGGATTTTTTTTTAACCAGGAGACATGAAAAATGAGCAGTGCCCTCGCCGACACTCGAACCACGAACCTCTCGAATACGCACCGAGCGTGCTAACCCTTACACCCCGAAGGCATGCTAAGAAGGTGGGAGAAATACCTTATATACTCCCCCTTTAAAGGGTGACTGCGGATTACGGGACCCAGTCGCTAAATCCTGGTGATGGAGAATTATCATTCACCATGTTTTCAGTTCGGGCGCCACTGTGAATTCATTAGGTGACTTGGAAGCAGGGGATGTGAAAAATGAGCAATGGCCTCACCGGGACTCAAATCACGGACCTCTCGAATACGCACTGAGCGTGCTGAGCACTACACCACGAAGGCATGCTAAGAAGGCGAGAGAAATACCTTATAACAGGATCATAACAGCAAGATTTATTCTCCTCTTAAGTTATTCTACAATAAGGATCATCGTGCTCCAAAGTTATTCTTGTTAAGTTTGTTTAATTCAGTATCTCTCTTCTGGATCTCTGAATTTAATTTTCAATGCATAATGTAAAAGAACAAAACCACTGCGAAAATATATGTGTTTTGCACAGCTATTATTCAAATTAAAAGACTCTACGTTGGAGTTTCTGAGATGTAAAGACACATAATCTGCCCACGTTTTATTCCCGCTGACTGATCTGCCTGGCTGCTTGAAATTGTTGTTGTATTTTTCTTGTACGGATGGGAAAATGCGAAGTTTTCTAAGTCCTCGGCTAAGGAAAATAGCCTTCCCATGCGTGTTAATTAATTATGATGTGCTAATTAATGAAACACATATGTATATTATCAAAAGAAACGAAAACAAAAGATGCTTTAAAAACTAAATGAGATACATTTTCAAGAAATTTTATTCAATGTCTTTTTTCCTAAATAGTGCGCAATATCTTAATTATTAAGACAGTGAAATTTATTATGTTACTTCCAATTATTTATTCAGATATTCATCTTAAATTATTGATTATGCTACCCACTCAAAACTGATTGATTTGATTAGGATTATTAAATTTTTTATAAAATTGTTTTGAATTCCTTGCTTCATAAAATAAACATTTTATAAAACCTTTTTAGAAAACTTCATATTCGAAAAGAAATAAAACCCACTAGTTTGCGTTTTATTACGCTGTTAATGCAGGCAATCTAAGAAAGAAGGCACTCCTCTTTTTAGATACCTGATAATAAGTGAAGATATTTTTGGTGTTTACAATTTAATAGTTTCAATTTAAATTTCAGCTAGGAATATATTACTTAAACCTGATGTTTAAACTTTTCACACTACTTCGACAATTGTATAATTAGTGTTTATCATTCATACCGTTTTAACGGATTTATATCCTCAAAAGTATAATCTTTATCACGATTCTAACACTTAACATTAATTGTTAAAACTAGCTAATCCATGCAGTTCTAACGTTAAAAGGTGAAATGTAAAGAAAGATGAACAAGCGCAGGCTTGATTAAAATATGTAGAATTTTTTTGGTATATTTGCAACCAAAAAATACCAGAACATTATAGATATCCATAATATTATCAAAATATTTCACTAACAGAATTTAAAATGATAATTATGCTGTTGTCTTGTCCGTGAATTTCATGGGAGAATGGTTGCCAAAGACTCAAGGATGTTGGACTCCTATTTTGAGAGAGAATACCCGGGGGTGGTCCAAGGGTTTCCCTCTCTTCTCCCCTACCACCAAACCACAAGAGAAACCTCTTGGCTCGCCGTATATTTAAAGTGCCCTCCCGGCCGCAAAGACTCGGACCTTTTGCTGCCACAGTAGGCTTCCCTTACCGCTGTACCGTTGGGTGACTATAATTATGTTGACAACTACAAATAAAAGAATTTTTTGATCTACTGATGGTCGTAGCAATTGATTGCTAACATTAATAATATCAGTTTTTTTTAATATTTATTTTATTAGAGTTCAAACGTCGTATAATTCATAGATGAACAAAAACCTTACTCAATGACTTTCCTAAAGGTTAACTTGCCTACTGAATGGGACTTTAGTGTTTTCCCCACGTCGCTGAAGGAAAATGTTATCCTAAAGCTTTTACGAGGCCACTTTTACTAAGGCAGATTCTAAAATGTATTAATATTATAAGGTATTTCTCCCGCCTTCTTTGCATGGCTTCGTAGTTTAGTGGTCAGCACGCTCAACGCGTAACCAAGAAGTCCGTGGTTCAAGTACCGGCAAGGACATTGCTCATTTTTCATCTCTTCTGCTTCGAAATAACCTAATGTCTCTACAATAAAATAATTGTAAAAAACTTAATTTTCTTCATCATATTAACAGCAATGAATTTTACGAAGTTAAAACCTTCTTTAATTGTATTATTTTCTGTACAAAAGCAACTGCACTTCCATTGTATGTAAGTAAAATGCATAATATTATCCAGCTAGTAAATGAAGTTACGCGCGCCCGAAAATAAAGAAAATGTGCATTTCGAATAGGTTATTAAAATATCAATTATTAATCATCGCGGTTGTTTTGATGCAAAATGAACAATCACTTTATTAAAGTAAGTGTATTTTTTCAACAAGATAATCATTATGAAAAGGATGGATGATTCTATTCTTAAGAATTGTCATTACAGCTGAAAACACAAAGATTTAATTTATTTCTCGAAATGGAACACTCGAACAATGAAAACGCAATGTGAAACTGAAAGAGAAGAGGAAAAAAGTGAAAATTGTGATTGTTACTCATCAAGGAGATATAGGTTGCTGTTAAAGATAAGGAAAACTACCATTTCCTGCACATAACTGGGCAAAAAGGAAGAAATAAATTCCATGTTTCTCAAGATAAAAAGCCTTTCAGCATAGTTGAACCATGTCATGACTATTACAGAAGTAATGTATTTCGAAACGAACGAATTTTGTAATTTTTAAAATTTTGTAATTTTTTTACCATATTTTTACAGTTTTTTTTAATATTCCATTTACAAAATGTGCGTGTACAAAATCTTCGAACTGCACGTTTTCAATAGATGTAGTCAGCTTGAGGAACTAAGCTTGATTGTAATTTTATGTTTAAATATTTTAAATGATATCTGAAGTGCTAGATTTAAACCCTGAAAAAACAAAAAGATTCAGTTAAATGAGTTGAACATGGCAAAACATAGGAGGTTTATTCGCTTAAGGGGAAGGGTGCCTTAAGAGAATAAACCTTCGCTTCGATTGCCTTCGAAAAGTACTTTCTAAGGGGGACTGACTACAATTTTTGTTACACGTGGGAAAACATTGTAAAACATTTACTCAGTACTCATTCATGTGGGTTTCAAAACGGGTCGAAATACCAATATTCAGCAATTTTAACTTCTGAACACTAATGGAGCAGCCGCCCAACCGGGATAGTGGTTAGTCACTCTGACTGCTGTACCGAATTGCTAGGGTTCGAATTCCTGAGACGGCATGGATATTTATAAATGTGTAGTGTCTAACCAACAAAAATTGTTTTTGCTTGTTTACTTTGTTTGGTGCTATGAAAGAAAAACATAGATAAAACTTAGTTTGCATAGTGTAATATCTGAGTATGAGACTGCTGGTGTAAGTTAGCCAAAAAAAAAAATTTTTTTTTTTTTTTTTGCTTACTTTGATTGGTATTATGGAAGATAAACAAGGCATGATAAAACTAAGGCCAGAGATATAGTCTGTATAGCTGTGTAATATCTGAGTTTGAGACTGTTGGTATAAGTTAGCCAGAGAAAAAACTTGTTTTTATTTGTTTACTTTGGTAAGAGTTATGAAAGAAAACTACGGCTTGATAAAACTAGAGCTATAATCTGTATAGGTGTGTAATATCTGAATTGGAGACTGTTGATATAAGTTAGCGAAAGAAAAAACTTCTTTTCGTTTGTTTATTTTGTTTTCAGGCATGATAAAACTAAGACTATAGAGCTATAATCTGTATGGGTGCGTAATATTTCAGTTTGAGGCTGCTGGTATAAAATAGCCAAAGAAAAAACTTCCTTTTATTTACTTTGGTTGGTATTATGAAGGTAAAACAAGGCATGATAAAACTAAGGCTATAGTTTCTATAGGTAAGTAATATGAGTTTCAGACTGTTGGTATAAGGTAGCTAGAGAAAACACTTCTTTTTAATTGTTTAGTTTGGTTGGAGTTATGAAAGAAAAACGCGGCATGATAAAACTAGAGCTATAGGCTGTGTAGGTGTGTAATATCAGAGTTTTGAGACTGCTGGTATAAGTTAGCCAAAGAAAAAGCTTCTTTTTGTTTGCTTACTTTGGTTGGTATTACGAAAGAAATACCAAGGCATTATTAAACTTAGGCTAGAGCTACAGTCTGTATAGTTGTGTAATATTTGAGTTTGAGACTGTTGGTATAAGTTAGCCAAAGAAAAAAACTTATTTTTGTTTGTTTACTTTGGTTAGTGGTATAAAAGAAAAACACAGCATGATAAAACTAGAGCAATAGGCTGTATAGTTGTGTAATATCTGAGTTTGAGACGGCTGGTATAAGTTAGCCAAAGAAAAACTTTTTTTTTGTTTGTTTACTTTCGTTGGAATTATGGTATAAGTATACTCTGGTATAAGTTAGCCAAGGAAAAAACTTCTTTGTGTTTGCTTACTGGTTTCTTTCACAATAACAAACAAATAGAAGGAACTTCTTTTTGTTAGTTTATTTTGATTACTGTTGTGAAAGAAAAACAAGGCTTGATAAAAGTAAGGTTTAAGTTATAGTTCGCATAGGAATGTAATATCTGCTCTAAGAAAATGTTTCACTGATATTGATGTTGTTTACTTGAATTATTCTATTAGATGATTTAAAGTGAAGAAGGTAAATATTTCAAAAATATGATAATTTTTGTTATAAAGCACACTAAATGGGAAGAAAATAAATTCTTTTTTGCTTTTACTCTATTTATATGCATCATGTTTTCTTAAAAAATGGGGGGGAAATACTTTTTCGTTTATTTTTGCCGCTTTTCCTCATATCTCAGGTAAATATGGGTCAGTTTTTAGAAGGTCATTCATGAAGGTATCCGTCCCTAAGGCAAACAGTCTTAGTGTGTTCTGTCATAATAACATAATTCACGTAATAAATATTTCCTTTTTCTAAGGAATATGCCTTTAAAATGTAACATTCTTCTCAAATGGTTTTCTGTGTTGGCATAATTGTTTTATTCTAATTTGCTGCATTACTAAAAATAAAATTTGTTTAATTAATACGTTTTATAAAAAATATTTTTGCTAGCAATAAATATTTCGAACACTTCTTTATGAAAAATTTCAGATACATTTATGAAGGCATCAAATAAAAGAATTTGATTTTTCTTAAGAATTAAATTTAATATATTGTTGCGTGCGTACGGTTTCGTAATGGATTGAATGCACAAGTCGTTAAGAAGTTAATAAAATTTATTCTTTAAACAAGAAATAAAACAAAATGCTGGAATTTCCTCAAAGACATTCGTACAATATCACAATATCTCACAGTAGTTATATTTAAAACTACTGAAATGTTGAATACAACTCAATTCAAAACACAGAGAAAATAATTCGATCTCACAACGAATTCGCTACAATCAATAACAGTACTAAGTAAAAAATAACAGTTCCTTTAAAACAACTGAGCTGAGATGCTTTAATCCGGCTTTTATAAGCTTTTTTAATCATTCACGAGAATATTCTGGTAAAATCTATTTCCTCTATTTTCAACAATAGTTACGAGATATTTATTTATTAAATGTTAAATGCATGCGCTCTTGTATTTTTACGTTTCCGGCGTAGCTTTCTCTTACAATTCGTCACGCGCTGCGTTGCACAGGAAAATAAAACAATTTGATTACAATTCTATTAAAAATAAGTAAATAAATACAAAACCCGTAACAATATTTTTCAAAACAAAAAAAAAGCTTTGCAATCAAATGAAACGATTTTGATATTCCTTGAGAATTAAAATTATTGTATTTTGAAAAAAAAAATTATGAGGATTCTACAAAGCCGCCCAGACAGTATAGAGGTTAGGGGAGCGGACTGCGATACCAAAAGGCCTGGGTTCGAATTCCGGAAAAGGCATGGTTGTAACAGTCCATGCTTTTATAGGAGGCAAAGGTGGACCATCTATTACGTGCCTAAAGTGACCACCATTTCTGGCCTAAGTCGAAGAAGTTGAAGTAGGCTGAGAACCTGCCATTGGGGTTGAAAAAAAAAGGTTCTACAGAAGGTTATAGATGTACATAATAGTTTTTGTAATGTGCTAATGTAAACGAGTCGAAAAGCAAAGATAGTCGATCTAGATTCTGTACTTTACAAAATATGATGTTACAATATAAAAATCGTTTTCGAGCACTTCTACTAACTTACCTAAAAGCATCTTCTTCCATAATATCATTAATTCACGATATTCGTCTTAGTTTTTTCCTAATAATAATAATTGTTATCAGGTCGTCAAACAGTGGTAACTCAGGCTGAAAACTTTAAAAAATTTTAAACTTACATATCACAAAATATTAAACCTCATAATTATCAAATATTAAAAAATCATGCAGAAGGAATTTCCATTAATAATACATCTACTAAACATTACACTACTAAACTAACATTTTTACATCTACTAAAAAGAGTTGTGATGAGAAGTTTAGTTGTCAGTAAAATAAAAATTCCAATTCTTCGAAGCAAGTTTCGTGATACTCAAGAAAATGTTCTGTTCTTTGTAAGAAAGAAATTACCTGAATGTTTTGCCATTAAAAATAAAAGAAGTGATATTCTTGGAAAACCGCAAGGAATTTCCAAGCAGAAAATTCAGAATTGTTCACAGAAAACTAAGTTGTATAAAAGGAACTCATTGCATTAAAAGAAGAAAAACAATTTCTGCCAAATATTAGCATTTGCAAACGACAAATCAGAATTGTTGATATTACTCCGTCATAAACAAAATAAAATCACATTCTTTAATACTGCTATGTAACAACAATATATTAGATTATACAATTTTGAAATAATGCGTGATATTGGTATTATTGTTGCTTGTGTACAGGTTTGTAATAAATTGAATGTTCAAGTTCGATAAAAAGTTAATAAAATTTATTCTTATCGAAAGAAATATAACAGAACTGTGGAATTTTCCTCAGAGATCGCAATATCATGCAGTATGATCAGTAGTTATATTTGAAACTACTAAAAATGTTAAAATACAACGCAACGCAAAGCGTTATCCAAAGAGAAAGCTAATTCAGATATCTCATTTCACGCGGAACTAAACAAATTGCAATAACAGTAACTAAGCAGCTGACTAAACAACTCTCTTTCCGGCCTTTATAGCTTTCAAGCGGTCGCGCGAGGTCTTTTTAGTAATTTCTGTTTCTCGAGATTTCTGGAAACCAATAACAAGATGAAATTATGGTTACAGCTAACACAATAGTCAATTACATTTATTCAATTTAAATATAAATTACACGATATCCATTTATTCAATGTTAAACGCACGTATTCCTCTATATTTTTACTTTTCCGGCACAGCTTTCTGTTAAAATTCGTCTTACGCTGCATTGCACTGGGAAAAAAAATAATTTTAATTATAATTCTACTAAGATTAGTATCTAAATACAAAATTCGTAGCAATATATATTTTGGAACAAAATAACTTTTAGAAAATATATTTCATCAATCTCGTCATCTGCTGACTATAACAAACTGAAATTTTGAACTTGGATACGAAAGGCAGAATCTTTAAGTAGTAAGAAAGGAAAATATTTGCTGTAGATACTTGATATTCACCTCATCTTTTCAACTGCACGTAAAGAATTACAACTTATTAAAACAATTGCAAAACATGTCTGTTAAAATGCATACATTTCGGAGATTATCCTAGCCATAAATTCTTCCGTAAATCTATCATTGCCACAAAGTATTGACCAGTTCCGCTCGTGCGGACCACAGCTGACCTTCAGTCAAAATTTTCCTCTTCCGTGTTCCGCAATATTGCACAGCCTGCGAAAAATTCCTTTTCTTTTTCTTTCAATTTCACGCACGCGCAGTTTCTGAAATGAAATTTAACTTCAGTCGTGTCAAATCTAGATTAGTTCCAACATACTTAATTGTTTTTGGGGCCCAGGATAACTGTTGCGCAATAAGTTTCCAGTCCAGCTACCACGCGAAGCCATAGACTCGGACCTCGTGAGATTTTATCTTCACTGACCATCGGCTATTTGAGACAAATTTCATTTTTAACTAATGAAAGTTAAATACAGTATTTTTTGCCTTACAGTGCATTCTTTAGGTGTACTCTTAATGTGTAATTATAATAAATTCTTTCCTCTGGCTAGGCTATTTAAGATACAAATAAATAAATAAAAAACTGAAAGCCTTCGGATTTTACATTACGCCCAAAGGGGCATTTTTTTAACGTTTTATGCGTTACCTTTATTTATTGAATATCATGTTCTAGGCACTTAAACCATAAAATTCAATTCAGCAGCAATATCGCATGAGCATATCTTTAGAATTTCCGACACAGTCTCGCGCACTGGAGATTTTTTTTTTTTTGGTACAGTATTGTCATTGCTCGCTTTGAAATCGTCGAGTTCCTTAACCAAAAAAAACACATAAATGCTTTACAAAATGTAAAATAGACAATAAAAAAAATTTCAAATTCCAAATTTGGACTTCCAAATACCTATATTCGGGTGGAGACGTACGTTACTCAAAATTTGATGTCTCTAGGTACCATTGTGTTATCACAATGCGAGAAACATACTTACATTTATGCAGCATCCTCATTATTTAATTTCGTTAAATACAATACAGGACGATAATATTTGGTGGCAACAATTTCAAAAGTGATTCCCCATTTATAGTGAATCGATGCAAAATGCCCAAACGAAGTTAATAGCTCTTCTGAGATAACGCTCCTTCGGGCTAAAAAAAAAATCCGAAACTTTCTATCTTTACGATTTCCCATACACAGCCTCGCGCGCTGGAGATAAAAATGTTTTTTTCTCGCATAGTATTACCCTCCCTTGCTTTGAGTTTGTTAATCAAAAATTCGGTAAAGTTTTACAAAATATCAAATAGTGAAACAAATTCCAAATTTGGTCTTCGGTGGAGGACTACATTAATCAAAATTTGATGTCTCTAGGTACCGTTGTTTTTTCACATCACGAGAAAGATACACACATACATTCATGCAGATTCTTCATTATTTAATTTCTTTTAGTATAATGCAGTGCTCTAATATTTGGTGGCAACAATTTGAAAAGTCAAACGCCGTTTATAGTGAACCAACGCAAAGTACCAAAACGAAATTAATAACCCTACTGGTCAATTTGCCCCTTTGGGGTAATAATGAAAACTTGTACGTGTTCCGGTTGCTGCTATTTTAAGGGATAACCTTGCAACTGTAACGTTTTGCCGCGACCCGAATATAAATAGAATAAAGGAAATGAATTTCAGTTTTAGTTTTGTACGCAAGATGCTTAATCAAATGCTTTTGCTTGAGCAACTTGCATACTAAAGAAGGAACTATGATTTGGATAAGACAGTGCTTTGTAGTCATGTACAAAAGGCGTTGAATTCCGTACGTGATCTATCTTAAGGAATTTGAGCTGTGGAAGAGGGATTCCAGAGCAGGTTGAAATGAAAGAGCTTCACGACCCATGATCTTTAGCAAAGATATTAGAGAAAAGCAGATGTGCCAGATACCTACATATTGATAGCTTACATTAAAAATAAAGTAAGATACGTACTGTATTTATGTCAAAAGAACAAAGAAATCCTAACTCGAAATTAGAATTTTGGTCTAGGTTTTAGAATCTTCATGATAAGTTAGAAGTAAATTTCTTCAACCTGTGATATTAAAATTTTCTCAAAACTAAGCTTTCTCGCTAAAAAATAACAAAAAGCAGTCCATTCAGACTAAAATCTAGTGCGTATGGACAGAAAAAATCGTTTTAAATCCAAATTTCTTCTAACAGCAGTAAATACTAGAACGATTTTTTACCTAATAACTTACACTATTATAACCTTTTTTACGGTTTTTTTCTCGCAGACCCCGTATCGGAAAGGCATCCAAAATTAATTTATTTGAAGCTGAATGAAATGCGCTCTTGTTGATTTTAGAAAATCTCATGTAAATCAAATGCCTGAGTCCGAGATATGAAAGAAGTTTTGGTTTATAAACCAAGTTGAATTTGGATAGCAAATTCGAGGAAAAAAAGAATCTATGTTCGATAAAAGAAAGTACAAGGAGGAGCAGTACAAGGAGTTAAGTGAGGATAATAGTTTCCAAAACTTCCATCATTTTTGAAATTTATCATTTAACTAATCTTTCGGGAAGAAACCGTAAAAAAAGAGCACCATTTTAATTTTTTCAGTTAGTTTCACAAGAATTACAAAATTAAAGAAACACACTAACCGGAAATTTAGGTTCATTCCGAATAAATTTACCCATTTTTTATGATTTATTTATATTTAAAATTTGCATTATTAAATAATTTTTAAAAATTTTTTCGAAAAAAAATGTGAATTCAGTCTGTAAAAGTTTTACCATTATTTTAATGTAAATATATTTCTAAACATACCTACGAAAAGTTAGCTTTTTATTCAAACTTTCCTAAGATATCCGTGAATTCTCATATACTGGTGGGTTTTGAAATTTGGCATATTTTTTAAAGCGATAATAACATCAAATGGAATTTACGCACTTTGTTAAAATTATTTGAAAGTAGGAACCATGCGATTTTTTTCCGCTTATACTCAATATAAAAAGGAAAGTGAAAATAGGTTGCCATATATTAAGAAGTTAGCCAAGTGAATTATTCTACGCGGAAACTGAAAAAAATGCGCCAAGATAAATTTTTCAATTTCTCCGTACATTTCGCATCACATTTTACAAAATATAATATTTAGGCATAACTTGATTCGTAGAATCGAAATATGGAAAAAAATTGACAAGTAATTTCAGAAAAAGGTCCGATTTTTTGTCAAAATATCTATAATAGAACAATGCTTATTCATATAAATCTAATACATATCCTAAGTCTCGCATTCAAAACGTGAAAAACGCAATTTGAATTTCGTCAATCGGCCCAGTAGAACGGAAGATATAGAACTGTTGCTTCTTAGTCCAAAGGGGCTTTATCCCTGAAGGACTATTGTTTTGTTTTGCGATTCTTCGTTGGAAACATTAAAAGTCTGAATCACTTTTCAAACTGTTGACACAAAATATTGCAGCGATGTATTATATTTAAAGAAATTAAATAATGAAGAATCTGCATAAATGTATATATATTTCTCCAAATGTGATAAAACAACGGTACCTAGAGCCATCCAGTTGTGAATAACGTACGTTTCCACCCGAACATGCGCATCTGGAAGCCCGAATTTGGAATTTGCTTATTATCTGTTTCAATTTGTTTCATGTTTTGTAAAACTTTAACGAATTATTTATGAACGAACTCAAACGATTTAAAAGTGAGCAATGGCAACACTCTACGGGAAAAAAAATTCTTTATCTAAAACTCGCGGAACAGTGTATCAGAAATTCTAAAGATATATTCATTTAAAAATTATTTTGCGATATTGCTGTTGAACTCAATTTTACGGTTAAAGTGCGAAGAGCATGATATTTAATAAATAAAGGTAAGACACAAAATGTTAAAAAACGCCCCTTTGGACGTAATTTAAAATCTGAAACCTTCCATTTTTTTTTAGCGGTGTACATTTGCAAAGGAGATATATGAAAATAGAATATGCTAATCAATTAATATTTATTTTATAAATCATTTTGTCTCCGACGTTCCCTTGTCTTTGTGGTGTACTTGGAAGTACGGTTTGGTTTTGTTCATTTGATTACGGCAAAGCACTCGAGGGCTATCTGCCTAAGGCAGGATGTCTTCATAGAGAATTTTCCAAGGGAAACTGGCTCGTATACACGTTATACATAGGGAAAACCACGAAAGTGTTCATGCAGCCATGCTGTTCGCGAGATTCGGAATTCGGTTTGAACTATCAGTGTTAAGCGACTTTCGAGGTCTTCGGTGGGCTTAACTGTAATTACGTCCGCCCCCAAAATTTAAATTCCAAAGGTCTGCACTTCGAATCCTGGAGATCGTATAGCACATTTTCAAGTGTCCAGCATTGATATAACCTAATCACTCTATAAATGGCCCCCAGACTAAAAGTTGGTGGCAATAATTCGGCACCACCAGGATATGGCGGCTCTGTCCCCTCATTCCAGTCGCTCTTTAAAGGGGGCAGTATATAAAGTATTTTCCCTCTTGTTTCCGCGTGCCTCCGTGGTGTAACTATAAGTATGTTCTAGGCGTAATCTGGAGGTACAGAGGTCGAATGTCGCTGAGGTCATTGCCCATTTTTTACGTTTTTTGCATTGATATCAGCTAATGACTCTACAATTTATATCAATATATAACATTTCCATTTTAAAATTTAATAGTGAACACGAGTTTCGTTTAAACTTGCTGAGTATTACAAAGCAGTTTAATTGAATCCTTTTACTTTATTACTTTACTAGCCACTATGCGGCAAGCCTTCGTCTGTCTTTTAAACACGTACCAGGAAAATGCCTAAAAAATACACCTGGGACCGATGGCCCCGTAAGTTCTTCCAACTATTTTTTCTTTGTTAAGAATAAAACCCTCCCTTGCATACGGCCCTGCTATATTACCAGAAAAACATATACATCTTGAATTTTCAGCAAACTGATTGCATGAGATGTGTATTAAACATTTGTTAAAACACAATTTATATTCCCCTTCTTAAGCACCACCATAACTACATAAAACATTCTATAAAAATTCTACAATAATATAAATAACTCCTTACCATTTCTGATGAGTCAAAATTTTTTAAACATTTTCTTACTTGATAGTTTGAGTGATTCTTTTTCTGAAATTTTGAAATGTTAGGATACTTTAGGTAATCTTCTGAGAAAATGTGTCAGCAGTCATATCGCAGCCATTTAACTTGTTAGCAATGTTTTATTTTATATTTTCAAGAGAAAAAAGTTACAATGAAATAAGCAATATCCAGAATACAAATATTAATTATTCTAATAAAAAAATGAACCAACTTTCCGTTGAAAAAAAATCATGCAAAACGTTTCAATATCTTACAAACAGTGAAATAAGCAAAAAATAACATGAAAGAAACGAAAAAAACAAAAACTTCCGCGCAGAATTTTGCTCTGCAGATCAACTTCGTAAAAAAAAATAAAAATAAAAGTGTATTATATATATAAAAATGACAATGAAATAAGCAATATCCCTTAACGCAAATATTACTTATCCTAATAAATCAATTAACCAACTTTCCTTTGCAAAATCTTAAGAATTCAAATGGTTTAAACAGACTAAGAGCTTTATTTCTTAAAAAAAATCATGCAAAACTTTTTTATAATCAAAATTACATATAATAAAAAAATAATATAAAATATTACAATGAAGTAAGCAATATCCCTTAATATAAATATTAATTATCCTAATAAATTAATTAAACAATTTACCTTTGCAAAAAGAAACAATTTTCCAATTTCTTTAACTTTTCAATTTCTTTAACTTTTCAATTTCTTAAAAAAAGTAACATAAGAAATACGATGAAAAACGTTGCCAAACCCACATTTCTAAAAGAATGAAACTATTCTAAATGATGCCATTTCATCAAAAATCTATCAACAACAATAAGAATGAAAAATTGTTGCTAAAACCGTATTTTAAAATATGTGAGATGTGAGAAGTGTATTCGGAATCTTCATTTAAAAAATTTTTAAAAAATACAAAAGATTATTATTTTTCCAAATTTTTTTTGTAAAAGGAGTCGGAAGGATTAACGTTTAACGTGTCCAAAAATGATAGGAAAATAAACAGTACATTTTTTTAAATAAACTTAAAAAAATTCAGTTGCAAAGGTGTTAAGCTCACTTTGCTAAATAAATTCGTATTTAATCGATTTATTGAAATACGAAATTTATTTTAAGTTCGCAAAATAGCTAGGTGCCTGCGTTTCACGAAGATGTGAAAATAAAATGTATAGAGTAGCATCTCGCTTTCCTATAACCTATTATGTCTTAAAATGACGCGATTTCATCAAAAAACATAAAAAATAATCTAATTCGAATTTCGAAAAAATCGCTTCGAGGTGCACTAGCTCTTGTCTAGATGCACCTATGTACCAAATTTCGTAGCCCTGGGGTTCTATTAACTTACGCTCAGCACGAACGAAAGACACACACAGACAGACTCTTTCTTTTATTATATTTATTATATGTAGAGATTATACCGTTGATATTAAGCATCAATTTCTGGTTAATCAGGCTACATGCAATCGGTTTATATTTATATTTAGCTTTAAATCAATCATAATTGAGTTTTAATAAACGATTGTTTTAGTATCTCACGGGATATTGTAATTTTCTCTACAAATTGTCGAGATCTATGAGTCTAGAATCCCAAGCTTCTCTGCTTTGTTTAATTTAATTTTGAAGCAAGACTACCCTTTTTTCTACTTTAAATTAAAGCGAATTGTGAAACTTCTTTACAGTTTTGCAGTCTATCGAAAAATGGATAAACTCAATGAAAGAGTCAGGACAAAGAAAATATCAAAAGTATTAGGTTTAAATCACAAGTATACGTTTTTTCCCCATAAATTTATTGCTCTTAAATAAAGAAAAGATAAATAAGAAAAAATAAGAAGCACAAGAAAATTAGAAAAACAATGTAATAAATTTAAAATAAATAAGATATATAAAGAATATATAAGAAAAAAATTAAATAAGAAAAAAAATCAAATAATTCTAAATAGTAGTATATGGCGTCAGAAATATATTTTATTATAAAGCAGTTCTTCAAAAATTCGTAAGTATGCGTAAGATATCTTTATTATATGCAGCTTAAGTGTCTGTTTGTCGCCGGTAGTTTATTGGTTGCTTGCGTAGCTGTACTAGCCAATGGGGTGAAGTTGCCACGGCATTCAAAGAGTAAAATAAATTTTATCACAATAGTTAACATTATTTTAATTAAATTATCATGGTATTTAAATATTTTTAATTCATGCAATTGTGCTTATTATGCATTTAACTATATTTACATATGAATTACCTAGAAACTTGCAAACTTTGAGAAATGAAAGGAGACGAAACCAAATAACGAGTTGTGCGTAGTACACATCTCATCAGATAGGTTTACTCAGACTCCTATGCTAAATATCCTTTCGCGTAAAGAGTTTAAATTTTGCCCGATTTTATTCCGACATTTATTTTAAACTGAATTTTCAGCTGAACGCAAATTGAGCGCGTCAAGGGGAACGTGAACTTTTGTTTGCATAAGCAATCATTTGTTTTTGAAACAATTTAAGGCTGAACGCAAATTGAGCATGTCAGGGGGAAGGTGAACATTTGTGTACATTGGCAATCATCTGTTTTACATAAAAACTACGTCTTAACGTAATTTCTTTTAAGAATGTCTCCCAGAAAATACGGCACTGAAGAGGAGAGAAAAGGAACTAAAGCTGCACAAAAACGGCTTTTTCGACAAAAAAGAAACCACTGAGCAAAGAAAGAAATGTACCGCCAGTCGTTTCCTCATTGCACTCTACTTTATTTAAGCAAGTAGAACGGGGAAATCCCGTGGGGCCGTAAGCAAAGGGGCATCCTCGCCGCCTGCCCTGGGTTATTTCATTTTGAATTAGCAGACACCTTTGCACAAATCATTTTAATTACAATTTATAATATCTAGAACAGCGGTCATTTCGTATGAACGCCGGGTTTTTTAGTATTGTTATAAACGAACACTATTATAAATTATGTCAAATACATGTCAATAAAAATGAACAAAAATTCAAAAATGTGAATCTGAATCTGAAAACTTCTGAAAATCTGAAACCTGAAAGCTTTCACACTTTGAATTAGGGCCCAAGGGGAACTTCGAATGTACGTTACTTTGAATGTACCCACTTTGAATGTACGTTCATACATTCATACAGTTTTTTCGTTTACACTGATATACGTTTCAAGGGCATTTGGGCCAATTTTGAGTTCAATTGGACAAAAATATTTAAAAACGGCATTAGTTTAGGATTTCTGATAGACAGTCTCGCGCGCTGGCGATAATTTTTTGTTGTTGTTGTTGTTGCTGTTGTGCAGAGCTGCTATTGCTCGCTTCGAAACCGTTGAGTTTGTTGATAAAAAATTCATTAAAGTTTTACAAAGGAGGAAATAGAGAATAAAACAAATTCAAAATTCCAAATTCGGGCGAATGGAGAACTACGTCATTCAAAATTTGATGGCTCTAAGTACCGTTGCTCGTTTTTTTTTCACGATGCGAGAAACATACAAACATTAATACAGATTCTTCATTATTTAATTTCTTTAAATATAATACAGGGCGGTAATATTTGGTGGCAACAATTTAAAATTGAAACGGACATTTAAGTGAATCGACTCAAAATGCCGTTTCGAAACAATACACCATCTGGGTTAATGCCACTTTGGACTAAAAAAAAAGATTTAAGCTTAAAGTTATAGTAGAAATTCAATTTTTTCTTGAACAGTCATAAACATGTCGTCATAATTAATGAGCAGAATAGAAACAACTTTCTTTGGTTTGTTTAACTTTCATTTTTGAAAATGCCATTTAGTTTTTCTTTGGGATCTTTGAAAATGCATAATAATTTATACTGGGATATTTATTTTGTATAATTTCGATTTAAAATTTGTGGAAAAGTAATTGCTCTGAAAGATTTGCAATCTTCGAGGTTTTTTCTGCTGCGCTAGACTGCTTTTCTCTTTCTCTGTTTTTACGAAACATGCTTGACCCTTTTCAAATACCAACGGACTTTTATTTATAGGAATTTTTTTCTCGTTGTGTTATTTTTTTTTCATTTACATTTTTGAAGGAGCTGGTACTTTGGGGAGGGGGGAGGTGTAGTCATTGTGGTTATGTCTTCATCTTATCTTCTAACAATAGTTATTTTTATTCTAATGATAAACTCTGATGTGCATTTTGGTAAGGGTAAAGAATAATGCATTTATTAAAAGAATGAAAGGATAGGAAAGGAAAAAGGAAAACTTTTTTTTTATTTTTTGCATAGATGTCAATATCTATTCGGATGTTAGCAGCGCCATCTATCACTTACGAACAATAAGAGTGATTAAATTCGAAATGAAATTTTTTCGCTCTTTTGTTGAGCAATTACGTGTTGAAAGAGTGGACCATTATGGTTGACCTGCTTATGAAAATAACGAGCTATGGTTTTCATAAGTCAAATAATTATTTTATTTATATTTACGAAGCATGATTATTTTTTTCCATTACATATCAACTTAGAATCTAAATAAAAATTGAGTCATTGAAACTTCTATTTCATTGTCAGATGCTTTTCAGGTACATTGTAATGGGAATGAAACGATTTCAAAAAAATTAGAAAACAATGAGTAGAGGTGAAATTTTGAAGATTTTTTGTCGATGATGATTAGTACTGTGCTTCTTATCTCGTCTGACAATAACATCAGTACAAGCCCACGAAATTCATCGTGGCAATGGAGAGCAAAATTGCGCTTGTCGTTGGCAAGATCCTTGAGCACTATACGATGACAATAGGACTTTGCTCAATTCCACCCCCCCAATCTTGATGGTGAGCAACTCGAGAGTCTCTCCCTTTTCCTCTACCATCAACCTCTCAAGAGGGCTTTCGAATCGCTGCACATTTAGAGTGCCCCCATGCGTCACGGAAGCAATACATTTACAAACATTCATGCCTTTGTCGGGATTCGATCCCGGGCCCTTAGGTACCACAGTAGGCTCTCCAATCCACTATAAAGTCTGGGCGGCTATAGTGGTTAGTTAACTAGCCGGTTGCATCTGCCTAATCTTTTTTCACTGGTACTTGTTCTACTTTTGAATGAAATAATGACTCTGAAATGAAATAACAGAACTCGCTCAAAATTGCTATCAACTCTCACTTTACGTCAGTTCATGCTGTAGAGACATCAGGTTATTTTGGAGCAGGAGGTTCGAGTCATGGTTCGAGTCCCGACGAGGGCAGTGCCCTCGCCGGGACTCGAACCATGACTTCTCGAACATGCGCCGAGTGTGCTACCGATAGAGCACGAAGGCATGCAGAGAGGAGGAAGAAAATACCTCATATAATCCTCCTTTTAAAAGGTGACTGGGAATTAGGGGACCCAATCGTCAAATCTTGGTGGTGAAAAATCGCCATCCACCCCTTTTCTTTTAGTTTGAGCGCCACTGTAGAGGCATTAGGTTATTGGGTTAATCGGAAAGTCATATCACATTTTGCTAACATATCGTATTTGGCTATTTCGCTAACAGATGTCGTTAGTGCGTTTTTTGGAACAAAAACACCATGCTCACGCACCTCACTGAAATATTATATATGGTCACACTTCTAACCCATTCAATAAACAGGAAATTGTTCGATTCGAATGAGTTGGATAGATTCTATGCATAGTTGGAAATGGAGGGATAAATTGTTGGTTTTTGCTATATTTTGCTTTTTTAATTCCACAAAGGCAAGAATGCGACGGAAGCTTGTAAAAAGTTGAGTTGCTAAAAAGTTGTAAAAAGTTGAGTTTATGGGGACGGCTCTAATGACACGTCAGTGCCAGCGCTGGTTTACGAAATTCCGTTCTGCCGATTTTGATGTGAATGGTGAGCCTCTGTCAGGAAGGCCATTGGAGGCTGACGATGACGAAATAAAGGTATTGGTTAAGTCTAACCCACGGTACATGACGCTAGTGGTTACAGAGGCACTACACATTGCTCAATCAACCGTTCATGACTATTTAAAGAAGCTCGGATTCATAAGCAAGCTTGAAGTTTTGGTTCCTCGTGACCTGAGGGAAATCCATTTGATAAAGCGTTTGAGCATCTGCCATTCTCTTATTAAACGTGAAGAAAACGACCATTTTCTGAAGCGTAT
The DNA here is from genome assembly GCA_000611955.2 of Stegodyphus mimosarum. NCBI lineage: Eukaryota > Metazoa > Arthropoda > Arachnida > Araneae > Eresidae > Stegodyphus > Stegodyphus mimosarum. The sequence goes on along the minus strand of KK112236.1, from coordinate 5,555 downwards.
GGTCACTGGTGACGAGAAATGAATTGTGTACAATAACGTCACACGCAAGTAGTCTTGGAAACAGTGCGATGAACCACCTCAATCCACGTTCAAAGCGAACATTCACCAGAAAAAGGTCATGCTGTCAGTGTGGTGGGATTTCAAAAGTGTTGTACATTTCGAGCTCTTACCAAGCAATCAAACGATTAATTTGTAAGGTTTTAGTTAAACTAACAAAGTTTTATTTTAATTTAAATGTTTCTTCTCTTCTCATTTTCAACTTCCCGTTAGAAGAAGCGCTCGTTTTTACCTTTATGCTAATTTAATGTGTAGCCAAGTTCTATTTAAAGCAGAGGTAGAAACCTCTCAGTGTGAGAGAGCTTTTAGTCTCAGATCATGGTCACTCTATTCGACGTTCGCCTGACAAGCTAGCGTTTAAATTCTAAGCCATAGTGTTTTTACGTGATTGCTTATTGAAATAAATCCAAGTGCTTCAGTATTAGTAAATCTTGCTACGCACCATTTAGCTAGAGGCCAACCTCGCGTATAGCTCTGCGAGCAACGACTATTTAAGTTCTACCTAGCTTTAGTTTAAATATTATTTAATTGTTCATTTTAGACCCAAGTGTGGTCTTTATTTTCTGTATCCCTCTCGAGTTGGAAAGTGGCTTTTAAATAACAGTAATTTAATAAAAGAGGATTTTAAATCCCTTTCAAGTGCAGTTCTTCTACCACTTAATTACAGTATCTACCACCAGAACATAGCTGCATTCAGCTCCCTGTTCCAGTCAGGACTTAAGGACTTCACGAAGATGTTTTCCAAGAATATGCACCGAACACACAGTCCTGACAAATTTAGCCGTGTACTGTCAGCAATTGGATAAATTGAGCAATGCAATCAATCAAAAGCGGCCAGAACTCGTGAATCGTAAAGGCATTGTGTTTCACGAAGACAACGCAAAACCACACACGAGTTTGGTTACCCGCCAAAAACTGTTGGAGCTTGGTTGGAATGTCACGCCAGCCTGGGCTTACATTTCAGCAAGATAATGCAGGCCCCTGTACTGCACATGTTTCTACTGCTTGCCTTAATGCTTGCCGAACATTACCTTGTCCAGCAAAGTCGCCTGATCTCTCTCCTATTGAGCACGTTTGGAGCATTATGGACAGGGACCTTTAACCAGCTCGGGATGTTGACAATCTAACGCGCCAGTTGGACAGAAGTTGGCAGGATATCGCTCAGGAGGACATCCGCAACCTCTATCAATCGATGCCAAGCCGAATAACTACTTGCATAAGAGTCAGAGGTGGACAAACGCGTTACTGACTTGTTCACTTTGTGAAGCTCTGTCACTTCGATGAATCATCCAATGTACCATCTCGAACTGTAATCATTTGTTTTTCTGTACATTTACATCACTTCTACCGATTTTCGTCCCATTCGGATAACTTCTTGGTGAATCTTTTTTTTTTGTCTAACAGCGTATATAATGAATGTACGGTCAATAGCAATAACTGTATTTTCAATACCTTAAATTTTACTTTTTAATTTTACTATTTAGAAATTTTAATTTTTAATTTTACTATTTAGAAATTTTACAGTTCAAAATAATATTTCTATACAGTTTTTAAAGTATTTTTTTGGTAATAGAAATGTAAATAATTTACACCTAAAACACCGACTTCTATTTATTCCAATAATGCATCGCTTTAATTAAATTTATATTCCTTGGAGATGATACACAAAACACCTTTTGTAATAATAAATTATTTATATATATAT
>KK112235.1:590439-622713 GCA_000611955.2 Stegodyphus mimosarum | reverse complement strand
AGACAAAGTGATTTACATTACGTCTATGGAGCCTTTCCTTCTTTACATAGAGGTTCTTTGCCTAAGAGTTACTGAAGAAGTTAGATCATAGGTATTTTGTTTGGCTGCTCTTGCAGAATCCTGGCACATACTTTAAACAAAATTATTAACTTACAGCAAATATACATTGTAACTTAATTCATCATACGGTTTAAATCAATTAATGATTAATGCTTTAACGTTTAATTTTACACTACGCAAATTATACGGGACAGCTGTTACTGAATGAAAATTTTTTACCTAAATCTGGTTTATTTACTATTTAACACATCCTTCTCGAAAGATTAAGAAATTATTCGCCGTAACGAAAATATCCAAAAGATGTTTAGAAATTTCAGAGCTAGGAAATTCTTAAACACATATCCTTTATTACCTAGTTTATTTAATTGACTTCTGGTTCCCGTTGTTTCAAATGATAGTATTACAGTCATGTGAAAATATGTGTAATGAACTGTGATTAATTTTATAACAAGCTTAAAACTGTTCGCTTAACTCTTCATCCAGTTTGATTCTTTGAAAGAAACGTATACGTGTAAAGAAGCTGTATTCCGCAATTATTTTCATTACACGTTATGTAACTAACCCACCAGCGGCCGATCGCTTAAGTCGTTGAACACTGGTAGTTCAGTTCGAATCCAGTTACAACTTTGGCTGCATGGGCGCTTTTGTGGTTTTCCCTATTAACATAATTAAAGTAATTAAAGCAATAAACACTTTAACTATTTTAATTACTTTATTTTGCAAATGAGTTGTATTTAGGAGCTTTTTTTTATTGTAATACTTTACACTTATTCACCTATCAGACAAACGTAAATGCATACTATATTTGCTTATATTTAGGTTACCGGGAATTTATGAAATTCCGGCATTCTATAGAATATCTAGGCATTTATATAACGTTGGCATTTTTAGGCAAAGTAGGAAATATGAGAAATTACTACATACTTTTCCTAAGCATTCTACAGAACGGCAAACGCTGTTTAGGCAAAGTATGATGAAATGTCAAGATAAGGCTATTATTTAAAAGATTCCTCAAAAATCCAAATTTTATTTTAAAAAATACTGAAAGAGTGACATTAAAAAACTTTTTTCAAAATACGTAAAGAAAAGCGAAAGTTGTACAAAACAAGATTTATGCATTTCTTATTAAAGAAAATAAAGCATGAAAATGTATGAAATTATGGAATGAATGCATTAAATGTACGTATTATGTATGAATGCATTAAATGTATAGATACTGCAAACGAATTGGAGTATATTTCATAATTTACAAGTTTGTCATTTGACATTCTATAGAATGCCTAGGATTGTTTTGGTTTATTTGATTTATGGCAAAACATTGGAGGGCTATCTCCCGAAGAGGAGGGACGCTTTCATAGAGGACTTTCTAAGGAAAATTGCCTCGTATAGTATATGTTACACATGGCGAAAAACTATGAAAACGCCCATACAATGTGTACGGAAGGAATGAAATGTGAATCGCTTCATACAATGCCGTCCATTTTTAGGCATTTTGTAAAATACCTAGGTAATCTATAGAATACCGCCTTTTATACATTGCTCATAATATATGTAATTTTGTTTCATGCATTCAATAGTACTGTTTTTATAACTACATCTAGAATGTTCTCCATAAAAGCACATACCATATTTACTCGCTTATTTCCTTCAACATAATTAACTAATCTTACCTCTTGAAAATCGAGAGGGCAAAATTACTTTTTTTTATACCTTTTCTAAAGGAAAGTGTCAAAGAAAAAACTCAGTAGATTAAAACCCATAATTTCATACATTTTCATGCCTGTCGCAGTTGCTTATGAATACATGTACTAATGTTGCTGTTGACCACAGTTCTTACTTTAAATATTATTCATTTCACTTATATTACGAATTTTTGCTATCTGTATCTCGTACGTTCCTACCGTAAATCAGAAATTTGAAATCAATTTGCTAAAAACGCTATGCAGAAAAAAATTCAGAAAGAAGAATTATACAAACATATACGTAATTAATATATGAATAATTTTATGCTACAATGTATTGGAATTTTAAGGCATCTTAAAAAGATGAAGAAAGAAAATAGCATTCTGAAACAATGAAGCATGAAAGAGAAGAACATTCTGAAACAATATAATTCTAGTGAATCCTAGCAATAACCCTTTTCGAAGAAATGCACTAGTCGTTTCGGCTACAACTTTTCTGAAAGATGACGTAATACTTTACTTTTGCAAGCACTCTTTCAAAATGGAAAAGCATATTTGTAATACGCTATTACGTATACTTACATTTACATAATGCAAGTTGAATAGGAACAAAACTAGATTACTTTAGAATGTGAAATTAAACTTATACTTCTTTTTCCCTTAGAAACTGTATTCATAATTTCTATAATGTTTTATTTCGGGTTATCATTCTTGAGAATTTCGTCATGGCGTGAAGTCTAACGGCGAGTAGAGGTAAGCGAATGAAGACTTACATTATTACCCAGAAATGGGGTGACGATTATTCTGATAATGATCACTTTTCCTTAATTCTGTATCCCTACCTTTCTCCCTTATGTTAACTACGTGGGTTTTATAAATTATAGTGCTACGAGCAAGTTCGGTAAACTCTTGGATTTCATCATAAACAAATAGACGGAGCCCGTCATAAAGTATAATCTGGCGACTTGTCAAACTCAAGCGTACCAAAGCAGGATTACGGCAACCACTCATGGCTAAGCTGTTACAGCCTAACCAAGCGCAAGTTAATTCACGTATTATTTGATCCAGCTCCGCCCTAAAGTGAGGGTTCAAATGGCAATTACAAGGCCTAATAAGCCTCCTAGATTAGCCTACGATAATTTTTTTCCTTCGAGCTAGGGAAGATAATTTGCGACCCTAGTGGGAGGGTCTGGAACCAATCCGATGCACTATCCCACCTTTTAGAAGAGAAATTACGCACTGTTTGAGATCATGGTGCCTGTCGCAGTTGCTTACTGGACTATGAATTGAGTTCGGTGCTTTAGCAGCTGCAGAGTTAATTTCGTGGGGTGATTTTTTTACAGTTGTTTTTTGTTGTTGTTAGGTTTTAATACTGATTAATGATCCAGAGCTGCGGCTGTATTGTTTGCGTGGCTATCAATTTGTGACGTTTATTAAAAACTGGTTCTAAAGATGTTCGTGGTGTGTCCTTACACAAAGGGGAAAAAGCAACTTTTTGCTTTCAGGACTAATCCTTGCGTATTTTTACAAATGTAGCTATGAAGCTAATAAACGTGCACCGAATTTTAATCAGTCTTATTATTTTTATGAATGTAAACAAAATTTTAATTCATTACCCAAATGTAATTTTTAATTTCCGTTTTACGTATGAAAAGAAAACATCTGTTTATTAAGAGGTTTATCAATTATTTAAGATGAAAGTTCTTTCGTTCGCATATATTTTATATCCTGACAATGGTTTCATTTCTTTTATCGTGATATAAATTGCAAAGCGAAAGAAAAAGTAACTTCACTTCTAAAAACATAAATCTCGTAAATGCAAACCTAAATGAAAAATGTGAAAATAATTAATACATCGAGATCTCACTGATAACTAAGAGCATCTTCAGATTCTGAAGGAATGGACTGATTTAGATCATTTGTATCATGACAAAGAACTCAAGGACTGAAAAAGGGGTTGTCTTAGAGGAAGCCTTCGGGAAGGGCTTTTTAAGGAAACTTAAGCGTATTCACTTTACGTTTGGAGAAATTCATGAAAACTGCCATGCAGTAGCTCGTTTGCCGGGATTTGAACGCGGTCAAACTACCAGTGTTCCGCGATTTTACTGCTTGACTGCTTGTGGGAGTCATTTTCGGGAGAAAAAGCTTGGTAAATTAATATTTTTCTATTATTAAAACGCGAAAAGCTGACAATAAAATCCCGAAAAGGCTATGAAAACATCAATCCAAATTAATTAGCATAATAAAAACCAACGTTTCAGTTTAGCTAAAAATTAAGTTAGTCAGCGCTTCAGGAAATATATTGTTTAATCGGAGAAGATGAAAACATGTTATGAGTAACAAGAAGAATCAACTAGCATAAAATAAAGAAAGAACAAAAAAGCCTCAGTTGCACATTGATACATAAAATAAATATTTCACTGCAGCTACTTTCGCTAGGAAATATATACGAAAATGTAGGATGCCATTGTTAATATAAAAATAATATAGTAGTATTTAATCTGCTTGTAATTTTGAGTAGATATGTCAACAGAATTGAAAAAAATTAATAAGCAACCGGATAATACAAATCAAGATAGATTATGTAAAAATTTGTTTATTCCACTCGAGTAGAGATTTTTTGTTCTAAGTTATCTTTCTTGCGGTTTCAAGAAGGTTCCTTCATTTTAATTTAAGTTTAATTTTTTAAATTTGTATACATTTCCATTAATAGAAACCTAAAGGACAGTTTTTATATGCAGCAGAAAGGTTTCTGAAAAGCTGTATCTAATGATTCTTACGTAATTTGCTGCCAATTACTGATTTTTCTGTAGTCTAGTTGTTGTCACGACTCCCAAAAATCGATTTGAGGGGCAGATAAAAAAATTCTTAATCTATTAAATTTTATCTTGGAACTCTTTTAATAATCTCATACAACATAACATAATGCTGATTATCCGAGCTTGTCGCGATATACTCCATTTCGGATAACTAGACAGACTAAAAAGATAGTCCAGATCTACCTTGCAGAAACTTAGAGCCTTTTAGGACAGCAACTCCATTTGACCCCCAACATCTCTTCAAAGCATACAAAAGTTTTTATACCGTGATTTAAAAATTTTACTTTTAAACTATCAACGAAAATTGGTAATAAGAAAAATAGGATATTAAATTCATTAAACTGCTTTTCGCTCCAAGGAAGCTAAATTTTTAGAGCCGAATCGCGAATCATTTTTAGACGTATTTGTTGAAGTGGATTAAAGCCTTATTGTCGGGCAAGCTATTTCGTCATTGCTTCACACATTAAAGGCTTCAGTGTTTGATGGACCTAAATCATTACTGCAAGAATGGATTTCGCTGTTCTTGAAACTTAAATATCCGGATAATTGCTGTTTGAATAACCAGCCTTCTATTCTACATAATTGTGATTTTGGCACAAAAATATTTTCTCCTGCGTAACTTAATAAATACTAAAATGGTAGTAAAATTCTTCAATGGCATTGCAATTTTTGCGCCAAACCTGTACCTTTCTTTACGCCATATTTTTCTTTCGTTGAAAGACAAATATGGAACACAGCTGCATGCTTACTTCGAAGCACGTTAAAGATATCTTTTCCATTTTGAAACTTCCCAAAGTCTTCCAAGATTTAGAAGTTAACTTCAGCATTTTCACTTATAGTGGCATAATATCTGCGGAATGTTTTTAAACAATAAGTTGCAAACATTTATATCTTACTTGCTGTTGCAAAACGCTTTCTAAACAATACTTCTGAAACTATACTGAAACGCCTGTGTTTTAAAATAAATCAGGCATGAAATAAAAATGCAGCTAACAGTGAAAATAAGGCTGAAACAATATATTTTCTTGTTGACTAGGATAGGTTTGGTTAATAGATTAAGGAAAAGCAAGTCAAGAAATAGCTGCCTATGGGAAGAGATGCTTTATTGGAGGATATTTTAAAGGAAATTGTCTCGTATCTACGTTATGCCTGGGAGAAACCACGAAACTTCAATGCAGCAAGCCCGAATGTCAGGATTTGAACCAGCGTCGCACTACCAGAATTCAGCGGCTTTACTGCTCGGTTACTTTGGTTGAATATTCTGGTTTACAGCGGGAATTAATTCCGCTCTTACCAAAGCTTACCACGGAATCCCACGAGGGGCCTCCCACATAAGGGCTCATCAAATTAGTCCACCATAAAGGTGTGTACCTTAAGATAAAATACAACGTACTGTGTTATTTAAGTTGATAGAGCCCGTATGTACCGTTTCATGTTTAATACGAATAAATATGCGTGATTACAAGTTTTTGAAACCACGAAAATGTCATCGGATGACGAAAATACATGCTTCACTTATTATTTACGTTATTATACATTTCCGCGTCCTATATCTTTAGGAAGATAAAGTTATTGGTCAACATTAGATGAGAGATAAAATTCAGTATCTGAAATTGCTCTTACACATCAAAACTGTCGAATGAGGATAACATAGTGAGACGTACGATAAAAAACAACGAGTATTTTCAAGAAACTAGATAATATTCCTACTTTGGTCCACCAACGGCCGAATGGTAAAGTCGCTAACATTGGTAGTTCCACGTGCTTTCCATTGCAGGTAGGTTACTAATGAGCTCGTTGCTGGTTTATTTATGTAATTAAACTTTGCTCATGATATTTGCAATCAAAATAAATTTTACGTATTTTTTATCACATAATATAACAGATTTTTAATCTGTTATATTATGTGAAGTTCGAAGTCAGTCCCAGAAATTAATGTTTTAACTTTGAATATATAACATTTAAAGGAAATAACATTTCAAAGTTCATTACATTTATTCATGTTAAAAAAATTCTGTTTTTTAAAAATAAAAATGTGAATTTAAGTTTTAAATCAAAAGTAATCCGAATTTATATTTTAAAATGCAACAGCACTTTATAACGGAACAGAAGTGTAAATAGACAAAGTGACATTGAACTAAAATGGAATGGAATTATGTGCCTATGAGTTTCATTCTTAGCAATGATTTTCATATATGAGAGGAGGGGCGTTCCTTCTTTTAAGTGCTTAAACTAGCAGAGTCTAGTATGCAAACATATAATGTTTTCTGTATCAGGATAAAGATCAAGAATTATAAGTAACTTTAAGATGCCTCCTTTAACATTTTGATTATAAACAGATGTGTTTAATAGAGTTTAATGGTAGATCTTCAAACTGTCGGAGTTGATCTTTAAGTCGTGCTGCGGCAGAAATTGGATAAAGTGCAACAAACATGGGTCGCATTTGGAGACAATATTTAGAAAAAGAAAATGGTGCTTGTCACATTTTGGAATTAGTATACGTATATTAGTACATAATTATCAAACATCACCATGCATAATACGATATCATGCCCACAGAGGCCCCACAAACTCAGTTGGTAGCATTCCGCAAGGTATATGGAGACAACCGGGGCCTCGGTCGCATTTAAAATTCCAACTGAAAATGTCTTATTAAGTTAGCAAAATGAGTGGGACAATGCACTTGAAGACATGAGAGTCCAGAGTTTCCTTCCAAAAGTGAATGAAAAATATGCCAATAACAATCGTTACCTTTCCCAAAATATATCTGATGTCGGCCCTTTTCCGACATATTTTCATGCCAGAACAACACTGCCCTTCAAAAGTTAAGGAATAGCAAATTTTTTGTGTCTAATTTGAGAATGAAGCAACATAGAAACAAGAAATTTACAGGGCATGTTTACTAAACAGTTCTTTAATGAATGCGACATAGAATGTTTCTAAAGTTCAACACAAACATAAATTACAACAAAAAATTGCACTCTTGGCAGAAAAATCCAGTCTTGGAGGAACAGCATATGACAGTTTTTTGAGGAAAAATGGGGTGGTTACATTACAAAAATGGATTCTAATAAGGAATGTGTTCACCCCTAGCTGCAATATATTGGCGGCCGCGACGATCCATGCTGTCAATTAAGTCGTCGGTCAGTGAATTGGGAAACAACGACCAGACACGGAATAATCATTGTTCAAGCTCATCTAACGACCTTGGAGGAGGACTTAAAGCAGCAACCTCTCTCCCAAGGTAGTCCCAAAGATGCTGTATCGGATTCAGGTCTGGGGATTGAGCTGGCCATTCCATCCGCTTCATACTGTGACCCTCAAGATATTCTTCATGAACAAGAGCTCGGTGCAGTCGCGCATTGTTGTCCATCAGAATAGATGCAGGACGTATAGCAGCGTGTATGTGCGGACATATTGATCAAGGATCTCGTCTCGATATCTCACATCGGGCAAAATCCTCCATGAAACACATGGAGGTCAGTGTGACCATCGAGAGAGATCCAGCCCAAACCATTATTCCACTACCTCTGTAACTGTGTCTTTCCACAATGTGGGATTCGTTATATCTGGTGCGTTGTTCCCTCTAAATCAGCTGATGACCTGAATCACTTTCCAGTGTGAACCTGGACTCGTATGTGAAGAGAACAGACGCCCATTGTTGACTGCTCCAGGAGATGTGTTCTCTTGCCCAACATAAACGGGCACCTCTGTGTCCTCGGGTCAAGGGGACACAAACAACTGGTTGTCTTGTATACTGACCTGTATTGTGAAGGCGTCTCCACACTGTAGTGGCAGATATTCTTGTTCCTGTTGTTACTAAATGATCTGCCATGAGCTGAGGCACAGTAATGTTACTTCTCCTTCGGACGAAAGAGCTAAATAACGATCTCCCGCTGGTGTTGTAACTCTAGGTCTTCCTGGAACATGTTTTCTACACACAGAATTATTGATTTCAAACTGATTCCACAGCCGGTGGACCACACTACGAGAGACACTGAGACGTCTAGCAGTATCAGCTTGTGACTTCCCCATTTCCATCCATCCAATCGTCCGCCACCTCAACGAATCGGTCAAACGACTTCCCTTAGACATTGATAGACTCTCCTGGGTATTGTCTAGGAAACTGTGATAGCAACCGAAGACCAACACTCGTGAACAAAAATTACAATGTTTCCATTTTTCTCCAAGTCTTATATACGTATTCATTACTATAAAATAAAAGTGGTAGCTATTGTTTTGCGTATATTTTCTTAAACCTCGTTACTGTCATGCATATGAACTGTGAATTTAAATGTTACTGACATTTTTGTAATGGTGAGCTCTGGAAAACATGTTGTTCCTTAACTTTTGGAGGACAGTGTATTTTCTCTATAGAAATCTGTGTATTTGGGGAAACGGGAGCCAAAAATCATTGTATCTTTAAATGCCCTTTAACATCTGAATTTCATTTAAAAAACTTGAAGAACAACGACTTGCTTTCAAAGATTCCTGATCAAGACTCCACACCTGACAACAAAAAATAAGTAGCATCAGGATAAAATTAGCAACACATGGGACGGAACTATGTCAAGTCTCATACTAATAATTCTTTTATATTCAGAGCTATAAACTGCAGAAACATGTTACCTGATTCTGATAACCTGATTTTTGTTTTCTTACCCTACTATTGTTACAGACCCTCTGTCGAAAACGTGGAGCTCACTTCGCCCGTTCAGCGTAATGCCTCCCCAGACAAGAACTCCAGGACCACCGTTACGGTGTCTTTCCTTGATGTTACTGGGATAAAACCGGTCCCGACCTCTCTCCAAATAAAAACGCGTTGAGAATCGCTTCTGGTACTGAACTGACTCTCATTCTAAAGAGGATACGACTCCATTGATCAGTTGTCCAGTTTTTGTGCTCTCTGCATCACTGTAAAGAGTGGCGTCGGTTGCCAACTTTCAACGGGAGGCAGCGTTCAGGACGGCGGGCGAAAAGGCCCCCTTTGTGAAGGCGTCTGGCCACAGTAAATCGGGACACTTGTCGCCCCGTTGCTATACAGAGTTGCTGAGCAATGACGCTTGCTGACTGCTGTCGGCCTCTTTTCGCCTGCAGGCCTATATATGGGTCATCCCCTGCAGATGTCGTCCTCGGGCGGCCACCACCAACCTTTCTAACAGCTGTACCTGGGGTTTGGAATGCTTTCCAAGCGCGCGAAACGACACTTTTGTTGATTCCGAACTCTGCAGCTACACTGGTGACCGTACGCCCCTCCTCCACCTTTCCGATCATTCTTCCACGTGTGAAGTCGTCCAGGTGATTTCTTCTAGCCATATTTCACGAACTGACTCACTGGCACTTGCAGCGAATATGTTGAATTGCGTCTCCGTCCTTCCTTTTATTGTACTGTTGAGCTGCGCGTACCGACATCACGCGTTTTGTGTACGCTCACGTCGCCTCTGACGTTTCGTTCCTGACATTTGCATACGCATGACGTTTCTACTGACTTACGTGTTCATTGTACCGATCTCCAGACCTCCTTTTCTGCAATTTCATGGCTATCTGCTAAATTTTTACATTGTTGCTTAAGTTTTGCACACCAGTGTAGAATCGAATTGAATCAAAACATTACCCTAAATTTTTTATTAATGCAACTCTTCGTTTAGCTATTAGTAATCCTGGCCAAAACATGCAGAGAAATTTGAGTCACTCAAATAGAAATCCTTAAGTCGAAATGCGATCCATCTAGGAAAACAAATGTTTGTTTCCTGCGCCCATTTGGTTAAAAAAACTTTAAAAGAATTAAAAAAACTGAAGAAAGAAATAATTTTACCAACTTTCGAAGAATACTTTAAAAAAATATTAATATTTCTTTTATCCTTTGTTAGCAGGCTTTTCTATCGTTAGCAGGCTTAGTTTGCCTTTGTTTTATTATTTCGTTTAATTTTTATGATGGATTATTTTAGTTGAATTTATTAGGCATGTATTTATTACTAATTTAATTTTATGCTGATTAGACATTTCGCACATTTATGACAACTGTGCTCCCATATCTGTACCCGAACCACGGATCTTTTATTTACCAGGGACATGTGCTAACCTTTTACATTATGAGAGCACGCACGAGGGAATGCAATGCTTTCTTGCCCAACTAAGAGGTCGATTAGGAAGAGGTACGAGATCCTAGTCAATCAAATCCACGCGGTGATGAATTGTCGTCCACTCCATTTTAGTTCGGACGCCGCTGTAGGTGTTTCGATGCAGGAAGCATAAAAAATCAACTATGTATTCTCCAGTTATACCGGTTGCTAATAGAAAGGGCTAACTACAAAAACGCTATACCAGTGCGGAGGAGGATGTGATAATTTCTTCTAAATTTATTAATATTTTCATTTATTTCTTCACATTTTTTTACTGATCAGTATTTATCGTTTTATTATTTTTATTGTTCATCTTTTCTGAATTTCATAAAAGTCGGGCATTTTAAATTTTAGAAATTAAGTCCTGGCTTTACTACCCCCTCTCATCCACCAGAAATAATAACGAAATAGTTGCTCTACAGAAGGACGAATAAATGGGGTTTTACTGTACTGTAAGAGGGTTCTATGATCCCTGTAATATAATTATTACACTTTTTTCAGTCTTCGAATTATATGTGTATTTATATTTACTACCGCCCTGCCATGAAGAATAAAGATCAGTTTCAGTTCTTACAAGCTATAAATAATAGTTTCTAGTGTGTTGCTATAATTAAGCAATATTTATGCATGCCAAAGCAAACAGCATAAAATTTATCATCACATGCATATTTGTAAATATTGATTTGTGTTACACAAATGTGTATCAGCAAATGCTATTATTAGTACAAAGGGTCTTTGTCCCTGAAGGACTGTTGTTTTCGTTTTGGTATTTTGCGTTGATTCACTATAAATGTCTTTTTCACTTTTCAAACTTTTGCCACCAAACATTATCGCCCTGTATTATATTTAAAGAAATTAAATAATGAAGAATCTTCATAAATGTGCATATGTTTCTCGCATCGTGATAAAACAGCGGTACCTAGAGCCATCCAATTTTGAATAACGTACGTTTCCACCCGAATATTGGCATCTGGAAGCCCAAATTTGGAATTTGCAATTTGTTTTACTATCTATTTCATATTTTGTAAAACTTAACGAATTTCTGATGAACAAACTCAGCGACTTAAAAGCGAGCAATGGCAATACTCTGCGAAAAAAAACCCCTTTTTATCTTCAGCGCGCGGAACTGTGTATCGGAAATTCTAAAGACAAGCTCATTTTAAAATTATTTTGCGAAATTGCTGTTGAACTGAACTTTATGGCTTAAGCGCGAAAACCATGATATTTAATAAATAAAGGTAACGCACAAAACGTTAAAAAAACGCCCCTTGGACGTAATTTAAAATCTGAAACATTTCAGTTTTTTTTTAAGATTAAAATAACACACGGAACTTCTCCAATAAATGCTATTAATCTTATACACGATTGCCTTCTTTCAGAATATTTACTTCGTTAAATACATCTTTAGGAATGGCATTTTTTGCGTAAAACATTAGTTTATAGAAGTTAATCAGGTGAACTGTTGAGGACAGTGAAGATTAGGCAATTTAGATCCTAAATTGCCATATGGATTTAATTGAAAAGAAAAAGGTTTTTCTCTAGATAAAGTATTCAAAGAAATTACCAAGTGATTTCAATAGCTACTTACTTTGGTTATTTTTTTTATTCCGTTGAAACTTCTGAATGCAAATTACAAACATCAACTAAATTATGATCACGGTGACATTAACAAAAATGAATTCATCGTTAAGAAAGAAGTATTTTAGAATTGTATTTTCATTATTGCTAGGGAAATCGAAACAGGGATATGGAAGGGCAGCACTTTTTTAATTTTGAAGTTTATTTTAAAATACAATTGCCAGAATAACTAAGTTCGAAATATTGTAATACCAGTGAGGACTTTTCTCTCAATTGCTGTGAGAGTTGCTAGTTGTGAGAAGCGTTTTCTAAATAAAAATTATTTAAAAAGTGTTTTTTTAAGAACTACAAATGTATATTTTGTTTTCGAAATAATAATAGAATTTTTAAAATATTGAATTAAAGTTTGTATTTGAAAATAAACGAAGAGTTTTAATTATTTCCTTACATGTCATTTTGATATTTTTAATGTTTCTTTTCTTTTTTTTTGTATGCCAAGAGAAGCGGCAAATTCAATGACCTCCCCAGGCGGCAAACTCTGGGGCAGCCCCGGAGAGCAAAAGTTCTACTTTTATGCAGTAGCATTATCCTGATTTATTACTCACATTATTGCATTGACTCATAATGCAGTGTAGTTTATAAACTAATAATCTGTGTAATACTTCAGAAAATACATTCAGAAGATGTAAGGCAATATTGCATTTGTTGTCTTGCTTTGGTTTGGTATACTTGATTATGGCAAGCACGCGAGGGCTATCTGCCTAAGAGGAGGGGATGCCTTCGTGGAGAATTTTCTCAGGAAAACTGGCTAGCACTCACGTTACACAAGGTGAAAACCATGAATACCTATGCAGCCAGCTTATTCACCTGGAATCGAGCCAAGATCGAGCTCCCAATGTTCAGTGATTTTACCATTTGGCCGCAGCTGGGCCATTTGTTGTCTCAGATGAGTGAGGAAGAATTATTAGAAAGTTTTAAAATTTACTCAAATGCACTGTTCCATCTTCAGTACTTTAGATTCGAAAACTCAATACAAGTGTTCTTAACCAGAATTACAGTTCTCATCCAAATTTTTTCTTTGACTTCCCCCGCGGGGAGTGCGGTCAGCCTATTGTTTGGCTCTCAAATATTTTGTTTATTTTATGAATTTGTAAAACAACTTTTATTCAAGCTTTGGTGTTTATCAACATTTTCTATACTTTTTCTATTTAATTTATAAAATAAATTATAAATATACTAAATCTGGCTAAATGGATACGTATTTTTACAGTTTTGGAAAGGGGGGCGAGTTACCTTTTCTAGCATGGTGAAAGGGGTGTGTGAAGCGAAACAAGTTAAGAATCACTGACTTAGTATTTAATGTTAAAATGTTAACTTTTGCTAGTATAAAAATATCCCATTTAGCTAATTTTGAAACAAATCTACAATTTAATTTAAATTGTAGGTTTATCATATAATGTAATTTATCAAATAATCAATTACATTTCATATGCTAAGGGAATTAATGTTTCCCGAAATACAGAAAATTTTTGCTGTAAATAACGAAATTCGCGGTGTGTCATGTAAGAAGCTTTAAGTTTATAAGCACGGCAGTTTGAAAGATTCAGAAAATATAAGACAACATTGCATTTGTTGGCCTGCTTTGGTTTGGTATATTTGATTATTATATTTTGGTATATTCTACTTTTATTAATGATTTTTCTGTTTAATAATTTTAAATACTTAACACTTATACACCTCCGCTATTAAATCACAGGCAGAATGTGCAACAGTCAAATATGTTTTAAATGCAAAGTGACAGGTCTCTGTTCTAAAGTGAATTCTACCAATAACGAGTTTTTAAAATGTTAACCAATACTATTTTATTTATTTTCAAACACTCGTTTCATTTACAAGAAATCCTATAATTTTTAAAGCATTTTAGCTTTCAATTTTCACTGTTTTTTCTTTGCTTTGTCAGTCATCACCACCTTTGTCTCCTTTGGCCCAATGTATTTAACTAATGCCATTTGGCACTAATGTTACTGAGGTTTTACTATCGTCAGCTGCATTACTTTACTTTATTTGACTAACTTATCGTTTTACAGAGTTCTATAGAAGCATGAATGCAGATTAATTTTTTTTTTGTAAAAAGAATTGATTGCATCTTTAAGTTAAATTTTTTTTAACTTCTTAGAATTTGTTTTTATTTTTATTTCTAAATTGATAAGAATAATCAGCATTTCTATAATGTTGATGAATCGAAAAGAAATACTTCTGAATTTCATTTCACACATATTTACTGTAAGCTTTATCCTTTCTCATGACCCACCAGCGGCCGAGCAGTAAAGACGCTGAACACTGGTAGTTCGGTCCGAGGTTCGAATCCCGCGAACGGGCTGGCTGCATGGACGTTTTCGTGGTTTTCCCCATGTGTAACATGTATACGAGTCAGTTTCCCTTAGAAAGTCCTCCGCGAAGGCATCCCTCCCTTTAGGCAGATAGCCCTCGTGTGCTTTGCCATAATTGAATAACCTAACCTAACCTAACTTTTCTCACGTGTGTGTGTGTGTGTGTGTACTGATGTAAATATACAGTGTGTTCTTTCGAGTTTTCTTTCTAGAGACTTAGTAAATGTGTAACAAATAAATGAAAAGAAAAGAAGTAAAGTTTTGGGATAGGAATAGAGCTTTTGAAATTGGAATCATTATACCTCTCTGTTACAATGTTTAATATTTACCTTGTAAGGAATTGTTTCTTTTCTTAATTCATGCTTTCGTTGCGTAATGGGAAGGACGCCAGCTAGCGGTCGAGAGGTCCTAAGTTCGAATACTTGCAAGAACATCGCTGATTTCTCATGATTCCTGTTGCGAAATAAACCTAATGACTAAAATTGGCGCGTGAACAAAAATGTGGTGGACGATAATTCGTCACCACCTGGATTTATCGTTTGGGTACCATCCTCCTACCCAGTAACCCTTTAAGTGGGGGAAAATGTAACGAATTTTCTATTTCCTTACATTGTTCCTTTCGTTTTCTTGATGTAGTTGAAAGCACGTTCATCTGATATTTGGGAGTTCCATGTTTGAGGCAGTGCTGATTTTTCGTGTTTCTTTCTTCCAAATAAAGTAATGACTCCACAAGTTGTTGAAATAATTGTTGAATTGTAAAGCACCATACTTTATTTGCAGAGAGAGAGAAAGAGAGAAAGATCTTTATAATTAGGGAAACTTCATCTTTTTAATTGCGGTAGTTTTGGAAATCGCTAATGTCTGTACTAGGAACACTGAGAAGAAGTTTTCTCAAGTAGCAAAAATTTTTTATCCTCCCTGTAATACGTTACTTAAAACCGAAGAACTGTACTTTAAAAAAAAAAAAAAACTAATTTTTAGCCCAAAGGGCATTAGCCCAGAAGAGCTATTAATTTCGTTTTGGCATTCTGCGTTGGAAACTTTCTGCGTTGATTCACGTTTCAAACTGGTACCACCAAATATTGCAGCCCTGTGCTATCTTTAAAGAAATTAAATAATGAAGAATCTGCAT
Source organism: Stegodyphus mimosarum (assembly GCA_000611955.2). Taxonomy (NCBI): domain Eukaryota; kingdom Metazoa; phylum Arthropoda; class Arachnida; order Araneae; family Eresidae; genus Stegodyphus; species Stegodyphus mimosarum. Next base: position 606,930 of record KK112235.1, on the reverse strand, counting down.
AAATGTACATCTGTTTCTCGCATTCTGATAAAACAATGGTACCTAGAGGGATCAAATTTTGAATAACGTAATCCTCCACCGAATATGGGAATCTGGAAACCCGAATTTGGAATTTGTTTTATTATCTATTTCATATTTTGTCAGACATTAAAGAATTTTAGATTAACAGACTCAACGATTTCAAAGCGAGGGATGGCAACACTGTAGGGGAAAAAATATTTTTATCTCCAGAGCGCGAGACTGTGTATCGGAAATTCTAAAGTTATGCTGATTTTAAAAATTATTTTGAGATATTGCTCTTGAACTAATTTTATACTATTGAACTGAATATTAAGTGCGAAGAAATGATATTTAATAAATAAAGGTAACCACGAAACGTTAAAAAAATGCCCATTTGGACGTAATATAAAATCTGAAAGCTTTCAGATTAAAAAAAAAAATTCTGTTTCGTGAATGCCATTTAACTGATGTCATTTAACATTAGGTAATTTAATGGAAGAAATAATATTTTATATTGTCTATTTAGCAGATGCGTTTTCGTTGTTAGTAGCCGGTATAGTGGTTAGTGACGCTGGCTACCGTATCAGTGGGCCAGGGTTCGAATTTCCGATGTAAGCGTATAGTAGCTGTGTGGCAAGCGAGTATTCAAAATGCACGACAAGGCGAAAGTGGGCTTGAGAGTTTGATGATAGGAGAAGAGGGGTGGTAGATCTCAAATCTCCCCTGGGGTGTTTTTCCGCAAAATTGGGCGGAGGTTTAACAGTTAGCAAAGCTCAACGATACCAGATATACACAGGTCCCAGTGTTACTTCAAAACCTGTACCTCTAGCTGTAGGGGCCCACCAGCGGCCGAGCGGTAAAGGCGCTGAACACTGGTAGTTCGGTCTGAGGTTCGAATCCCGCGAACGGGCTGGCTGCATGGGCGTTTTCGTGGTTTTCCCCATGTGTAACGTGTATACGAGCCAGTTTCCCCTAGAAAGTCCTCCACGAAGGCATTCCTCCCCTTAGGCAGATAGCCCTCGTGTGCTTTGCCATAATTGAATAACCTAACCTAACCTAACCTCTAGCTGTAGACAGCAGATAATACTTTCGTTCCTGGAAGAAAATGGACCTGTACCAGTCACCCTCGCAATTTGTCCGGTATTCGTGAAAAATCAACGTCACTCTAAAATGGAGTTTTGTCCAATTTTAAGTTTCTAATTAGCATGCTTACTTTTATTTATTATAGGGCATTATGCAAACATATTGTGTAGAAATTACGCACTGTACCAGAAGAAAATTTCGTAATTATTTGTACTGGGACAGAATATTACGCAGTAAAGTAAAAAAAAGTTTATAAGTGGTTTTGCAGTTTTTTAAATTTCATATTTCTTTTTTTATTAATTTTTTGTTTTTTGACTGGATAAATTTCTGATTGATGCATAACAGTGCACTAGGGAACTCGAAATTAAGAATTTAAATAATAAATTTAATTCCGGAAATTTTGTATTCAGACTATATTATGTTACTTATGTTTAAATCTGACAAAAATTTATTTAGTTTCATACACTAGCAGCATGCAGAAGAATTACGTCTAACTATATCACTTTTGTGTGTTAGTACATCCATTCTTTTCTTACAATGCTTATCTGATAAATTTTCTGCTCCATAGCTTCGTGTTTACTAAATAACGAAGTTCAATTGCAGTATTTAAAACTGCAAACTTAATATCCAGTTATTATTAATCGTAAAGAATTTATTTCATTTTTGAATTCTAAATTACTTCAATGTACTTATGTTAATACATGAAGTTTAGCTGAACTCGAGAATGAACTATTTGCAAAAATTTTACGAATTCTTTAAGGCGATGTTATAAGGGTGATAGGAGGATATGCGTTGGGCCATCCCATAAACAATGCGGTTTTTTCATTCACTTACGCAGAGAAATGTGATAATCTACCTGCATCAATTTCCCACAGAAACAGGTAGTAATTTTACCATATTTTTATTCTTAATGAAAGTTTCGAGGAATGTAATTCGATTTCAACAGTTATTTTTTCTGTACAAGAAGTGACAAAGATGCATATTCGGGATATTCTGCTTTATGAGTTCGATTACATAATTATTAATAGGAATATTAATGCAGTATATAGGGATCGGGCAGTTAGAGTAAGCCAGTGTTAGGAGGTTCTTGAAATTCCGAATTGGAAACTACAGCCTAAAAGGCCTGAGGCCTGTGTCTTCTTGGAATATCTGCAAAGCTCCATGAAGATGACCCGCAGATCCTGGTGGAACGAAATATCATCGTAACTTTTAATAGCAAGCAGATGATAAAGGAGAATGTACATTACCCGACAGTGAAAATGCGACACCAAGAAGGAGTGGCCAGAAAGTGATGAAACTCGGCAAACAGAGAAAGACAGTAACGAACAATGAGTGATCTCTATTTCGAAATGATATGCTTAATACAGAGCGAGAACAGCGTCAGCTCAGTAGGTTTTGCCACTATTATCCAAGGTACGATCCAAGGAAACATAACTGATTTAATGAGCCATTCGCGGTTTCGCCTTAATACGGCATGTACTTTGACATGCATGGCTTAATCTTTGAGACAATGACTACTGGCAGGATCAACAAGGTAGCTTTTTTACGTTCATAGAACGTTCGAGCTGCAAGCTCGAGCTTGAATCCACCATTTCATAGCGCACACCTTGGAAACGCGCTAGGAGCCGCTGTCCAAACGGCTCCCTCTTTTATTCCATACGCACAGGCAGGACCACATTGAACGACGATATACAAAGCAACATACCTAGGTGTAGATTCAATGAGACTACACGTGATGTCCTGAGGAATGTCTCGCCATTACTTGTCAACCATTTGCCACAGTTCGTCTTTTAAGAGCTGTAATGGCAGGGGCTGCAAATGGCATACAATCACATCACAAATGTGTTCAATTGGTGAGAGATCTGGAAAGAATGGTGGTCAGGGAATCATCTGGTGCACTTTGAACAGCATGTTGGCTGATGACAGCAGTGTGTGATCGGGCGTTATCCTTCTGATAAAGGGCATTGGGAATTCACTGAAGGGAGGGGAGTGTCACAGGCCGCAGCACATCATCCACGTATCGTTGGGCCGTCATAGTGTCCTGAATACGAATTACAGGTGACCCGGAATCGTACGCAATTGCACCCCAAACCACGATGTCATGTTGTCGCGCGGTGGGGCGTTTTACAATTGCTGCCGGACTGGACTTGTTTCCACATCAACGCCACACTTGTACGCGGCGACTATCATTGGAGAAACAGGAGCGTGACTGATCTAAGAAAAAGGACCCTATGTAATTCTGTCATCCATATCGCTCGAACCCGGCATCATTGCAGATCTTGGCGTCTAGGATGCGGGATCATAGCAGACTTTATAATGATCACCACGAGTGCAGGCCACTAGCCACCAATGGACGGCAAATGATTCTGGTCAATATGGAAAAATCCAGGGTGTCTTGAACATGTTGCAGAATGGAGGTAGAAGTGGCTTGTGGGTGCACTACCGCTTGTCGGCGGATGCGTGTTGCGTCAAACCACACACGCTGACGTTACTCTGGCTTCACCGACACTCCTCGAACTTGCCACATTTACTTCTTTTAACCATCGTCGCCACAGCCGGTTCACTGTGGACGTATTCAGGTGCGTGGCATCTGAGATTTACCGTATGGACTAACGTGCCCTTCTGAGTCCGATCACCATTCCCCTCGTAAAATCGCTGTCTGCTGGAATTGTCTCCTTTGATAGCGGCCTGGCATCCTTTGCTATTATACGCGTTCTGAGAGAAAAAAAAATTTTCTACGATAATTTCCCTAGCAGAAACAACGGCACGAAAATGGAACATGTGCAGGTTCTTTCCCTTGTGCCTTCTTCAACGCGCGCTTTTCATATCATTCTATACCCTAAAATTTGTATAATTTTGGGCCACTTCTTCTTGGTGTTGCATTTTAAATATCGGGTAGTTTATTTTAGGCTAAAAAAGAACTTTGTTTATCTTAATTCCAAAACATAAAAGAAGTAGAAAAACACATTATTTATGGGATATATGCATAAAAGTGTCAAAAAAATAAAGTTATGATGCTATTTTTTAGTTTTATAGATATCCAATAAAAGTGCTCGTTAGAAAATGAACACAGTGCGATGCAATTTAAGTCGACCTTGATCAACAGCGTATCTAGTGGCGACCCTGAGTGCCTTACTCTGAATATTGAGAGAAGTAAGCGTTCCATGTTAATCAATCTGGATTAAGTCTTGAAATAATCCCTTTCTTTGCACACTCGTTTTGATTTAGAAAGTTCTGAAAAAGTATGAAATGTCTGAATAGTTTTTGGCAAATCATATTAAAAATATGGACTTCAAAATTCAAATTTTCAGTTATATAATGCATTGACTAGATTTCGGTCATGTTTGTTAAAAAATGAAAATGTATTTTTAAAACATGTATTCTTAATTCTTTTTTTAAATTTTTCTTTAAACGCAGATTTTATTATTTGCTCAATTAATAATTTTTAACATTGAATACTTTTTTAAATCGTTATTCTTATATGAAGGGTTTGAACCTTTTAAGATTCAGATACGAGAAGTGTTATGATTCGTCCCGCATGTTGTTATTACCATAAACTACTAGTAGGGAGAATATTTCGTTTCGTAAAAAGTAAACGAATGCACCCAGTTTTGCTTTTACGTAATTGCTACTTAACACGACTTATAAAAGAAATTCTGTTCATTTCCTACATTATTTATTTTGAAGTAACAGGGTCAAAATGGCACTTTTCTAAAACTAAAAATTTGCATTAGAATCTAATTACTGAAAAATTTTCCAAGACTTTTTCTGTATTCTACTTTACAAAATCAACAAATATTATTTTGCATCGCAACTTTACCCTCATCAACTAGTTTAAGTGCATTTAGAAAAATAAATAAAATTTAAGCTGATGATGAATGGGAAAACGAGTACTAGTATGTATTATTCACAGAAGCATATTTCATTTAGAATGAAGACTCAAAAAGCAGATGTGAATAAAATTTACTTAAGCATGTGCGTAATTCATATATTTTGCTTAATATGTTTCTTCAAATAGCGACGTAATTTTTCTTTCTGAAGAATAGTTTTCTTTATGTAAATTTATGAACTAAAAATATACTCATACTTAAAGAAATAATAATGTAAGTAGGGAAATAAAAGTTTTGATGTAATTTGCACGAAAATAATTTTTAATTGTAAATTACACTATCATTACCGAACCAATTACAACGACCATTATACCAGTTACAACAAAAATCTGATTAAAGTGTAATGGCCTTTTGACTTTTACAGCTGCGTCTAATTTTCTGTTTCTCAGTATACTTCTTCTCTCCTTTCTGCGTTTTATTATTATTAATAGTAATAGCTTTTGCTCCCATATTATTTCTTTTCTCAAAAACACTTTTAGACTAAACATTGTGCCTATCTTCCAGACATTATATTTCGAGAAAAACCTTATTAAAATTATATACACCTCTACCAACAGGTAGCTCACTAAAGTCTCATTAAATTGCCTATTTTTAAGGCTGCCAATTATTTACCTAAGGCACACCACACTAGGATATTATCTACTCAAAAAACGGTTGCTCTGCAATTAACAAGATACAGATTACGGGACTTTAACCATTAAAAGATTAATCAGCGATTAACTGGCTATTTGACAAATAACTCTGCTAGCAACCTCTTAATTTCGAACTTTTGACTAATAAGACGGTGCATAAAGAAGAGAGGGGGCTTATTAACTAAATTGCGGACAGATCAATTTACCTGTCAGCCTAAAATGTGCGTCCAACTACCAAAATGTGTGAACACATGGTTTTCGGCGCCGTTTGCAAGGTACACGCTGTATAATAACGACTTTACGAAAAAAGAATCTATACTCACTACTTATATTGTGAACATACAATTATCACATAATAACATAACATGATTTCCCTCCTTCGGAAAGAATAAAAATAAAAATAAAAGAAATTTTAATTCTTTGCTATTAATAGGGCATTGCAGATCACTTTTAAGAAACGTTTATGAGAGTAATGAATGAATCATTCGATGAATGAAAAATAAAATACATGGGCACAATTTTTTTTCCTTTTTCTAGCGTAGTTTTACAGGAAGAATATTAAATCAGGAGTGATTAGGGCGTATAGAAAAAAACGCCAAAGATTCGATTTTTATCAGGTTCTTAAAACGTGATGGCCATGAAAATTTGCTCAGCTCGAGATTCCATACTAATTGGTATTGCTTTTAGGAACTGGTTAAAAAAAGGGGGGGGGGAAGAAATAATAAATACAAAAGCAAGAACGTGATTTTTCTTTGTCTTATTGAAAATTTCAACTAGCCCATTATACTTTAATCAGAGAACTAGTTTAAACTTATAAACGAATCAAAAGGTTTACACAGTATAAATAGCTGGAGGCTAATAGCTTCAATTAATTTATATTGTTAAGAATGTTTTAAACATAAAAACTTCACATAACTTATAAAGGCGCTTGAAATAGGTTGCTAAACTTCATATTACAAAAGGATTGTATGTCTCACATAGAATTTTTTTTCTTCCTGAACGCTACTTTACAATCACTAATCTGAAATGCGTATTTAAACATAACCTTTATTTAAATCTCTGACATTCGAAATAATGAAATTGAAAAAAGAATGGATAGTTTAATTTTAGTTCCGTCATGAAATATGTATAGAAATAATATAATAATTGCTTTTATAAGTTATTTAACTGTAATTGCACACTTTGAGCTAAACACCTTAAATTTACTTAAGTGCAACGCTTATGTGTACTAGCTCTCAACAAACAATCAAACACACTTAATTACGTAATGTCATTAGTATTTAAAAATGTACAGACTAAATACTTTATTCATTAATATTATTTCATTATTTTCACTGTATATTAAGTCTAAAATATGTCAAAATTAAACTTAATTAAATATTTTATGGGGAAGAAAAGTAAAATCATCAAACTACTAAAACATTTTAATATAGTTTGTAAAGTATTCATTTATTTTATTAATCAGTTATTTTATGTTACGCATCTTTACTGTCGATTCTTCCTTTCCGTTTTCCTGCCAGAATGCAAATTTTAGCTCTCGCGCATGAGATAGAAAGAGATAGTATTTAAAGGGAAATTTTAGATTATTTAGACAAAGCGTGTTCCGATTGCTGAAGGCCAAGTTATTAGCTGATATTCTATGTTAGCAGTCTGTCTTCGGCGTTGCTTTATTTTCCCCAGGAGTGCTTGTCACGCCGGTATAGGTTTAAGTCAATTTGAGCTCTAATTATTTCTATGTAACTTACGGGTATTTTGTAAGCACAAGATGTGTTTTCTGTTTAACTATTTGAGTTTTCAATAAAAGTGTATTTTACATCCTTCTTATGCTTCTGTTGTTCATCTAGACATAGCGATAGTTTGCTTAAATCTATTACAATTTTGGCTTAGTGTAAGCTGCCTAAAAGTATGAGACTCTGGAAGTTAATACCATGTAATATTTTTGCTATGCATATTTAATACACGAATATTCTAGCAAAGAAATTCTGTTTAATTTATGAAGGAAGCTCTGATTTTTTTTGCATATTATCAAAATGAAATATGCCTTACTAATTTCTGCTAGAGTTATAAATCAACTGGATAAAATAACCGAAAACACGGGTTCTGTTTGAAATTCCTCAGGAGTCACTTGCATGATGTTTTCTGTTATTTCCGATCTTTAGAAAAGTAGATAGCTTTTACGAACTAAACGAAGTAATGCGAGAATTTTTGATTCGGTTTTAAAACTTTCAATTAAAATAAAACATTAAGGTGCTTATACATGCTGCTTTGTTTCTTGCCAGTACATTTATCACAAAACAGTTATTAAGACATGTACATTGTTTCACAGGCTGCATGTTTCGCGGAAGTTCATTTCTAACTATACAGTGAAGTCACGCTATTTCGACCTTATTCTACTAGTTTACAAGCTACACTTAACTTTATAAAGTATGGCTTAATTGGCGAAAGCTTTACGGGCCTGTAGAGAAGGTGCATAATATATCTATTCCGGAACATCATTTACCAACTAAACTAATGGTACAAATGTTAGACAAAGTGTAAAATATCATTGAAAAACAATATTATTTTTATATGTGTGACTTTGGCAAGGACTATTTTATTATAATATACAAGATAACTGAAAGTTAATATACGATTTAGTTATGAAATAGTTTTTTTAAATGGGTTGGATGTTATACAAAATGAAAATGTTAATAGCAGACAAAAAATCGCTCGAGTATTATTAATAGAAGCTAAATTGAGAAATGCTTAAATATGAGGACTGATAATTATTTTCGTATTTATTAAATTATTTCTTCTACACTAAAATTTTAATTTTATAATATGGTAATTCTTCAAGTTATAATTAAATTAAAATTCTAATTCACTCACGAAAGTACTCATGCTTGTTATTATAAGTGCTCATGCTTACCGATTTCACAAATACGGAACAGTGTGACGATTTTCATGAAAATAAAGAAGGGATTAACGTCAGATATGATTCAAACTCAAGCTAAAGTGAAACAAGCTAACAGAATACCGAAAAGAAAAAGTACTGTTTTAAAGACAACGGACAACATAATTTATATGACGTAGTCTCAAGCTATAACAGAATACGGAAAAGAAAGAACAAGTACTGTTTTAGAGGCAACCGACAGCAGTATAATTTACAACAGTCACTTATGACTCTTGTGTATAGTGCCGTCAAATGCCTTAAAAAGTGCAGAACATCATTTATGTCATATATCTCATTAACAGGTGTTAAAAAAATTTCTTTGAGAAAGCTGCCAAACAAAAAGGTTAGGAATATTTCACAGTGGTAATTTTTTTAACTCTGCAAATGACTAGTATTTCTTGGAAAACGAAGAGATTTAGTACATCATTATTATTCATGTTTTTTTTAGATCACCTCCGTGGAGAGTAAAATTGTTTGGAACCACGGGTGGTCGTTTTCTTTAAATCTCAGCACATATTTTCTCTAAACAGAAAAAGATAAGTAGGATATTGTAAACGAATTACAAGTGTTACCTTATTTTTCGATTTATTACTTTGTCTACGATAGACAGAGGAATCTAATATTTGTTTGCACTCATTCTAATGAACAATTTTTGTTGATTATAATTCTTTAATTAGAAAGAGCTTATATCTCCTTGCGGTTACTTCCGCTGCTTGAACCCCTTTCCAAAACAGCATTAACAGTTTTGCTTCCATTTGAGCCGTAGAGGGGAAGACTTATAAGGTCCTAACTGTGTAATACTAACTCAAATGTCCTCCTTATGCGAGTAGAGTGACAAGGAAGTTCTTACTCTGTCTAATGTGAACGTACAAAATTCCTAAGAAAGTTTTAAAATGACATTTTTATTTAGCTTGTAAATAGAAGGTACCACTTGTGTTTACAAACAAAATCCTGCCACTTGCGGGTAGTAAAATAACAAAGGTGAAATTAAAAATTAAAAATATCGTAGCCGAAGACTACACAAATTTGGTCTAACTAATATGGCTCAAAACTTAAATGGAGTGTGCTAATGTTGGCTAGCAAAGTGGGTAATGCTGGAATAATCACAGGCAAAGCTGGGTGGTAGAAAATAAAGCAGCAAGCACCGTTGCCAAAAACTATGCTTCTAAAGCATTCAAAACTCTCGTCTTAAATATTCTTTAATCTCATTTGCTTGATGATGAGGGCTAATCGAAAGGAGAAGTTATAGTAAAGATTTAAATCATAAAAAATTGGCTAATTAAGATGAAAAACCTTACAGATTAAACAGTTTTATTCCCAGTTCAGCCCGATCAGCAAATATTCTTTAATCTCATTTGCTTGATGATGAGGGCTAGTCGAAAAGAGAAGTTATAGTAAAGATTTAAATCATAAAAAATTGGCTAATTAAGATGAAAAACCTTACAGATTAAACAGTTTTATTCCCAGTTCAGCCCGATCAGCAAATATTCCTTTAATTTCATTTATACTACACCGACTGTATTTTTACACCCTGTTTTAAAAATAAGAGAATGTGAAGTCAACGCCATGACACATTTTTTATCGTGGGTTACCTTGATGGGATATGATTGTATGTAGAAACAATATTACATAAATATTTGGTTTAGTTTTGTTTTGCACTATTTTAGTGGAAGCTTTTTAACTTCCTTTTACACATTTCCAAGCTATGCCACAAAGCAGCTTATTATCGCATCTCGAAAATCTTAGAAATTGATAATATTTTGTTATAATTTTGAAGGTATAAAATATCCTTCTTTGATTTTATCTTTTTCGATATTAAATTGTCGAGTTTTGAGAACATTTCTGTGTTAATTCACATTAAGTTCGCTGTGTATCTTTTAAAACTTAAAAAATTTTAAAAAGCTTAAAATAAAATAAAAAAACTTAAAGAAACAAATAGGTGCATTTTCAATGTACATTATTATTCATGAAAATGTTTTAATGCACAAATAATCTGACTTCTGTGTATTAGCCATAAATATGGAAATCAAACGAGATATAATTCGGTTTAGAAACAATAAATACATAATTTATTTTGTTAGCTATTCGCACTGAATTTCCTGTTACTCCGTTATTTAAATTATCGATAAAATTAAAATAAAAATAATAAAAAACGAAAATGCTTGTTATAAAAATATTCAGATACTAATGTCTTAACAGACATCTGCTAATTAGCAGTTAACGCTTTCTAGCTATTTCAATCCCATGAACAGCCTGCCGTGCTGAAGAATCGTGAGGTTAGTTCAGTGGGAAAATCTGAAAAAGAGAAATGAAAGAGAGGAGGACACTTTCACCTCTAAAAATCTGCATTGGTGGCTTAACATAAAAATATTTGTGCAGAACTAATGTTGATTCAATAGGCCGTTTAGTTCTCCGAAATGTTGTCAGTCTACGCAGAAAAAAATTTGTACATTATTTTCAAGACATAGCAGACCTTTTAGCAAACTGGGCTATGTAAAAATAGCATACGTAATTTCAAAGAACATTAAGCTCAATAATTTTCAAAAAGAGACTTAAACTAAGAATAAAATTTTTTGTAACATTTGCTTAACCGCTGAAATGATTTGCGATTTACATTTTTTCCGAGACAGCGTCGGTCTTAATTTTCTTGAATTATACTACAATATAATATAATTATATTGTGATAAAATTAATAATAAATATTATATTATAATATAATTAATAACAAATGTTATAATTATAATATAATTAATAACAAACGTATTATATTATTATTTATGAAATTATACTATAATATAATTTATAACAAACGTGATAAATGATTATCAGGTTTTGGCTAATGCTCATAAATTAGTCTAAAACATATTAAATAAATGTTATTCCAATATTTCTGCGCGTCAGTATATTGTACAGAGTCAGATTTAATCCAACACGAAACTGCTAATTACAACAGAATGTACTACAGTTTCTTTTATGTTTTAGAAAGGAATTTGGAAAAAGAAATTAAATAAGTCAAATAAAATACTAAACACACTTTTTTTAAGATACTATTACTAATACTTATTTTAATAAGGCAAAATAATGCAATATTTACTTGAAAATGCAACAAAAGGGATTCTTTTCTAATATTTATTATATTGAAATTTGTTATTCTTTTCTTAAAATTCCCTAACATAGCTTAATTTAAAAGTTAATTACTTGGTTTCTATATTTTTACTTCCTTGTACGAAGTAAAAAGGAAGTATTGTAATCGGGAAAAATGTCGGGTCTCATATTTCAACGAAAATATCCATTTTGACCTCTATCGAACGCAATTTAACGATGTTTTTGTGTAATATCTAAAAGTAAGGACAGAATAAAGGACTCTTTTTCCCTCAATAAAATTATAAAACTGATTTAAAATGGATTCTGAAAAGACTTTTTCGTGGCGTTTGCGCGTACGTATACATATGTATGTATGTATCTCGTATAACTAAAAAACGAGTAGCCTCAAAACGTTGAAACTTTGTATATAGGGCTGCTGTAACACGTAGATGTGCACCTCGCATTTTGGTTGCAATCGGCCGCACCAAAAGTATATAAATATATGTATATATATATATTTCGGTTAAGATTTTTATGCCCTTAGTTAACCTGCATGCAATAATTATGGAATTATCAACAATTTAAAGTTTTTTTAAGTGCGCCTAAGCCTAATGTTTGGTTATGATAGCGGCCATATTCGTTTACATTTGAAGCTTAGCAGAATAGTGGATTTGTTGCCAATCTAGAGAAACTAAGCTTCGCAACAACAAAGTAACGTCTTCTATTATTATTGGGAATTAAATTATGCTTGATTCATTCTGGAATTATCATTTAAGTTATTAGCTGGTGTTGCGTACAAATTGTAATTTTAAATACAAAAATTTTTTTTAATTGTTTTAACTGTACTTCGTGTTTTATGTTCTTCTATATCTTTCAATTTTTAGTGAAAATATTTTGAATTTTTATGTATTCGCGAAGTGAGAACTGAATTAATTAGTAGCGCATGCGCATTAGGCAAGCGGCGCTGAATCGTATGTGCAAAACTGTTTCTTTTTATTTGTTTAATTTCTTTTATACATTGTTTTAGATTTATTATAGTATTTGAATAGAACTTGTGGTATTTCTTCAGATGCTATATTTTTTGCTCACTCTGAGTTATAAAATGAATGAGATGTAACGCTGTTAAGTGAACCTAGCGCCGAAGTGTGGCTATGGTAAATAAATATAGTGAACTTTAAAGAGTGCATTTACTCTGTTGCAGTTTACGCGCTTCGACGAAGTACTAGTTTTAATTCAAAATTCTTTAACTGTTAATTCAATATGTTTAAATGAAATTCAGGAAAATTGCGTATAATTTAATATTCCATACAAGGAAGTCCTGTGGTGTACACATCAGAGTTTTTAACACAGCTTACTGTTACCATCAACTTTCTGAATTTTGTTTTTAAAGTTGGTTATTTGGTTTTGAACTTTCATGACCTAGCTTAATATTTCTACACATTTTCTTATAGAAATTTTCTGATTTCTGAAATCCTGAATTCTATCTTTTATTTTTGGTCTATGGCACACTTCAGTCTCTTCTGAATGCAAAAATTCATCTGTTACTAAAGAAAGTCATAGTATGATGCCTCTTCCTTCAAACGCAGAATAAATTCAGTATGTTAGACGAGGGATTTTTCCTAAGGCTTCTATTTATTCTACTGTCACAACTTTTCAGAACATTTTTGCTTATTCTATGGAATTCATTACAACATTTTCACGGATCCCTAATAATGTCATTTTGTAATCTTTGCTCCACCATATATTATAAATATTGAAAATTACTACATTTCCTTTCTGGGGAGATTTTTTTCATTACACTTCACCATCCATCATCTACTGCTTCTAATGGAATGCAAATCGGTGCAGAACATATTCGAATGTGAGATTTAATTTCTGGATTACTTTGTAGTGGTTTAATAAACGTTAAGTTTCGTACCTTCTTCAACAAGCATTAATTGTAGTGGAAGTTGCAAGCTTCACTTCAAGATAAGCTAAAACTTTCTTAAGAACACTAATAACAGATAACTCAAAATCGATTCTAAACGAATTTGGGACACCATTATGGTATTTTCTTAATAAAGGAAAAAAATCTTTTCCATGTTTCTTCTTTTTTATCTGTTAGTAACGCATGTATAACTGGCCATATGTTTGTTACATCATCCAAAATTTCAGTGTCTGTATGGATACTGTAAAGCTAAACAGACCATAATCGAGATGACTTGAAAGTTCTGTCATCAAAGCATGCTCTATTTCTTTTAAACTGTTTATAGGACTGTCGGTTAGAAATGCAAGAATTCTATTTTCTGATCCTCATCAAATAATAAAAATATTCCTGAATCATTTTCTGGAATAATGATGTCTACTACATTATTTGACAATGAATGATACTCAAAAGCCTTAGGACGATTTCTATGCATTGATGACTTTCTTTATTCAAAGCTTATTACATTAATAAGGAAATCTAGTGCATGGACTTCAATTTTTTCATTTTTTTCATTTCTCATTCATTCATTTCATTCTTTTCATCGTATTTCAATTTTTTTCATCTCTTGTACATACATGACTTTTCTGTTCGATGACTTTCTCGTCTGTACCTACGAGAATACTTCCATTTCGATTGCTAATCGACATACACATTGACTATTTACAATTTTTAACATGTATTTGAATCTAAAAGACCTGCCGTCATGAAGTAGGACTTTTGGCCCTTCTGAGTTTCTATATACTTCAGTTTTCTAAGACCTTGTTAAAAAGAGCTCCTAAAGCTATTTGTACAGCACAGTGTTAAAAACTAAAGAAGAGGCCGAAGATCTGCTGTCAGAGAATGGTCTTTAAGAAAAGTCAAATGATAAGATAGACTAGTGTAGATCTCATGACTTTTTGGGTAGCGTGTAATTTAATTGATTAAGGCAAAACAACTTATATGCCTGATTTTGTATAGCGAACGGAAGGTGAAACGTCATAAACTTTAAGGTTTATACCAGGGGATGGAAAACGAAAGCTGAAATGGAAATGATGATCAAAGGCTATTTGCGGTTCAGGCTGAATTTGGAATAAAATCGACAAGATCGTTTTCAGAAAAGTTCAGTTCGGGTATCACTCTCCAGATGACTGTGTAATGATAAAGCCCCTGTGATCTCCAGGTTCTCCAGGCAGTCAGAAAAGTTTTTAAAGGCTGTCATTCTATTCCGTTCTTAATTTTTTGAAACAATCAACTTAAGAGACACATTGCTTATGTTTAGAAAAAACTTCCTTAAGCTGAAATGAATAGATAACATATATATATTTTCTCGCTGGAAGGATAGCCCTCGCGAGCTTTGCCATATTTCGACTAAACAAACAAATAATTAAAACTATCATAAAATTACTTCAAGCTTTCTTATGCTACTTTTCTGTTAAAAGGTATTTTAAAAAATAAAATGAAGGGCTAAGGCTATATATTATGTTTCTCCGCTATAATTAAAGCACATTATTTTTTGAATGAAACATGGTGTATAGTTATTCCAAATATACTTGCAAACGTTTATGTACTGTTTATTTATCTACCGTAATTATTTCTTTCTACGAATACAATCCTTTAGAAATTTTGATTTGAAATTTGTTTGCTTTTCTTCGTGGGTTAGGTTAGACGATTAAGAAGAATATCAGAACTATTGTCTAAGGAGATTGGATACCTTCGTGGAAGTTGAGCAACTACCCGCCGATAGGACGGACAGCGTCTTGGCGCTTCCGCCGCGAAGAAGTTAAATTGAATCATCAAAGCTTTGGTACTGGGAAATACTGGAGACTAGAAATAAGAAGAAGATAAAACTCATCTACAATGTTTCATTTTCATTTGTATCCCTTCACGTGTTTAGGCCTTCACTTCACATGTCTGCCCACTCAATGTCAAAAGTCGAGGTTTGCAGTTTTCTTTGCATGGTGTAAAAAAAAAAAAAAAAAAAAATAAAAAAAAAAAAAAAAAAAAAAAAAAAAACTCGTAGCAATCATAAATTTGACTCATATATTAGAATATTTTCTTTGGTGTACAGCTCTTCCTAGATAATAATAATATCCTGTAAAACTGCTTTCATTCTGAATGCTGTCTAAATTTAACTTCACTTCTACAATCACAGAGGAAAAAAAATGGCGAATGATATTTCATCTCTTCACCTCCCTTCCCTCTTTTTAAAGTAAAATCAAGTAAAAAATTATATCGGTTCTTCCTTCTTACAACCCATCAATGGCTTAAATGTAAGATCGCTGAACACTGGCAGTTCAACCCGATTCATATCCCGGCGTGTATGGTATGTATGGAAGTTTCGGGATTTACCCTGCATGTAACGTGAATACGAACCAGCCCCTTCCCTTCGTTGGACAGCTTTCGAGTGCTTTGTCGCAATCTAAATAATTCTAAACGCAATTTTCTTTCTTATCGAAAAACGTCTTTTTAGTGGTATGGGCGTAAATCTTCGTAGTGGCACAAAATGAACTTTTGAGGTAAATCAGATGTGATGTACTCGGGTATTTATACATTTAATAACGCCGACATTGTTTAAAAGGACCCCTAGCATTAAATTTATGAAATCTCAGTGTCTAGGAAGGTCTACAAGGAATAAATTTTAAGTTCACTTTTAAATCTGCGTAAAATTTTTCCTAATTTCTGCATTCAAATACACAAATTTAGAGCTTTAAATATTACGCTAAATTTCTGTTTTTCAGTGCAAACATTTAGAGCTTCTAATTAATACAAATGCTTTCTACCGAAGCCCAAATCATATTTATGAGGCCAGTAAAACTAATATCTAATCCTATATTATGGATATTTAAGCAATAAAGTTTTTAGTTCTTCTAGTAAGTTGTTATTTCAGGATATAAGATGTAATATTAACAGTTAAAAGAGAATATT
>KK112235.1:540920-590392 GCA_000611955.2 Stegodyphus mimosarum | reverse complement strand
CTCTTTCCTGCAAAAAAAATTTGCAAAATGTTTTCTTGTTAATCAGTTAAAGTAAAAGAAATATCATTGCAATTAATATTATTATCACCATTGATTCTAGAATATCTAATGCTAAGAGTAGCTCAGACCCTTATGAAAGCGTTATTTGATTCAGTTTTTCCGTTAAAAATCGAGGAGTATTTTGATCCTAATAAAAATATATTATTGGTTATATGAAATCAATGGCCTGGAATAAATGGAAATGAGCTATTTTAATTTTATCCGCCTTTTCCGCAAAAATGTCTAAATATGTTTTGACGTAAAACTAAATAAATATGTCTCCCTTTAATGTAAAGGTTAAGTATTGTTATAGGTGGCAAATTATCTTAATGTGGCTTTTACATGTTAGGCTGTAAAAATGAGACAGATTTGGCCTACGTTAGGGTAAAACATCATCTTATGCACCGTGTCCATGTAAGACCTTACCTGGTCTTAATTTTAGCAACATATACTTACAGTCACAAAAATGTTTTAAATTACTAAAAGATTCACGTGTAAGTATTTGTAAGTTAAAAGAAAAAAAAGGAATTTTGTATAAAGTATGAAATCAGCTTTTTACACGTTCCTCCGACTTCTATACTTACATTTAGAAACGTTTTTGTACCCGTTCACCGAAATCACGTACATGTGTAGCCCAATGACAGTGGTACGATTTTCTGAAGAAATGGATCATCATTACCGATACGGTCAAGATGTCTACAGAAAATTCCTTATGAAGGACTCGATTATCAGGTATGATTTATTGAAAATTCTGCAATCTGTACGCAGTCAGTTTCAACCGTTCATGAATAACTCTGTGAACAGGCGACCTGGGAATTCCTGCTTGCAGGCTGGCACGTTTAGTAGATTTACTGGGACCGCACACAAACACACCTCGAATGGCGGAACCATTTTCATCACTGACGCTTGGCCTACTTGCACGTCCTTTATGCCAAACATGTCCGGTATCTAGAAACTGTTTTAATTAGCTTTTAATTAAATTATCTGTTGGTGGAAGTTTATTAAATTCATGACTGAATCGCTACCGAAATATTTTTGAAGATTCCGTTTCCCATGCCCAGAGAACGTCCATTGCTTTTCCACTGCATGACGCCATTTTGTCTGTAAACAAACAAGTTCATTGCTACCTTTCACAAAAATTGGAAGAAATGAAATTCCTTGAACTAAAGATCATATTGATATAAATTATTTGTTATCCGGTGATTAAAGGTATTTTCAGTAAAATTCCACTGAGATTGTGAATAATAAAAGCTAAAGTTCCGAAACATTGGTTAATTGAGAAATTTTTGCGAAAAGTAACACAAGAAAAATTTACTTATGCTGTTAACTAAGTGGTATTAAATATTTTCTGCCAGTGTCTTGATGCATTGGTTTCTTAAAATGCTCGAGTGTTTGGTTTGATTTTTGTTTTGTTGATTATGGTAAAGCACACTAGGGCTATCTGCCTAAGGGGAGAGATACCATGTTGGAAGACTTTCTAAGGGAAACTGGCTCGTGAGCACGTTACACATGGGGAAAACCATGAAAACGCTCATGCAACCAGCCCGTTTGCCTGGAATCGAACTAAGGTTGAAACTACCAGTGTCCAGCGATGTTACCGATAGGCCGCTGGCTGGCTGGATGAAAAGTGTATACGAAACATATTAGGACTTTCTTTTATAAAAAAAAACTTAGTAATAAGAAACGAAAGTCGCATGAAAAATGTAATTACGTTTGATGTTATCAAATCGAAATTAACTCCACGCTGCTATTTTGAAAAAAAAAAAAAGTCGTTTTCTTTGCCAGTTCATTCCATTACATTTCTCTGTATGAAAGTTTGAAAAGATAACTTGTGTCTCTGGGCCTTACGTTCATTCTTTGATCATCAGCTTACTAAAAATGTATTCTTTGATAACTTTGCAATTAACTTCCTTTTTCAGTACATTATAATGTACTATAGTCATCATATTGTGACAGTTTGGGTCTCGGCTGAGGATCGAAATCAGGCCTTCTTTCAGTGAACAGTTCAGCATTCAAGAGCCTTTAATCAGTGCCGAATATGTTCCATGAGACTCGCGTAATTTAATCGTAACTAATTGACCCGACCGTGGTATAAAGCTCATCTGCAACATCATGTTTGCTCTACAGCCTCGAAATGAATGATTCCTTTTCTTCGGTTCAATCTGAAAATTCAATCAGTTCCTAGATTTTCAGAAAGTGAAGTCATATAAATTAGCTTTTGTCTTCCTGTACCTGTTTCTGTCTTCGAAGATACTATGATATGTGTGTCTAGATACACATGCGAAATAATTCAAGATCTTAGATTCATCAATTAAAGCATTAATTAAAATTCTAGGTAGCAAATATAGTCTAGCAGCTAGCAATATATATGTAGCAGTCAGTATATGGGTGAAAATAAATAAATATTCTTTAACTGCTATTAATCGTAAAAGGTAGCACAAAACACTAAAAACAGTACATAACGAAAAAAGTCTTAGATTTCAGAACCTCAGTATATTTCATCCTTTTAGAAAGTTAAAGCTTCAGAATATTAGGGAAAAACGCTTCAGTATGAAAGAATTTTGCTTTGAATTTCCTTTTAAACTATGCAGATTTTTAAGGTGTAAAACTACAGTAATGTTCTGAAAGAAAAACTTTTGGAATTCCAAAAGCATTTTGGCTGCTTATTTTGCATAAACGTTGTTTGTTGTAAATGCAGGATCATAATTTATATTTTATTACTGTTAATAATTTACAAAAGCCAAAATATGAAACTAGAATAAGTTATCAACAAACACTCATTTCTTCTAAAACTTGAAATGGTTTCCTAAAGTTTAGTTTCCGTTAAAGTTAACTCGAATTTCAAGTTATGAGAATAGCAAAAAATATTTCTGCCACACATGATGCCTGCGAAGTTTATCTAATATCTAAAATTGTGAAAGAAAAATACTATATGTAAAAACAAAAATGCATCTAAGGCACATTGTCTTTCAAATTTCCTAAATTGCAGTAACAGTACAGAAATTATCAGCTTCAATCAAAACTCGTATTCAAAATTTTTCATTACTACTGCTTAATTATGCCATTGGTAAAGGAAGTGAAAGTAGTGTGTTGTATTCTTCATTATTTTCATTTCCAAATAAATGTCTACTCACATGATGTGCCAAAAGTTTTTTAACAACATCAATCAGCTAAATGAATTCTCGACTGCAGCAAATGTTAAAGGTCGAGAAAATAAAATCAGAGAAATATAAACATTTGACAACGAATAATTTACTGCACACGATGTGTTTGTTAATATAAGATTTTCTTAAAAGATATTCCTTTCGAGGTCACGATATTAGAATCTAATAAATATTTTATTCTACTGTTCTGTCACATATCTTTAATGGAGAACGTTTTCTTTCTTTTTCGCCCTAACAGTAAACGACTGAAGCCTTTCATTGTTAAGTGTTTTTACATTGTTAATTTTCTCTTTTTTTTCTTATGGAATTTTTAGTGTTGAAAATTCTACGGCGTTTCCATGAGAATAATTGCTTTAATTTTCTTGATTTTTCGATTGCTTTAAAATTCTATTACATTCTGCACATTGTTTCCAAAAATCATGATGATGCCTTCTTTCTAAACAAAGAACGCTTATTGCATTCTAGATGGATGCAGATATTGCAGAAAGTACTGTTTTACACCAGATTATGGCAAAAAGGGATTTTTCCTAACTTCATTTGTTATTCAAAGAAATTGTACACTCTTCCTGCTCTGGACAGCTTTTCTGGTATTCTTATTCTGTAATTTCTATTTTTGTTGATCATCTTCACACAGTCCTTGACTTTTCTATTTCAACTCTTATAATCGCAAATATTGTATTTTCAGAGACATAGAAAACGTCGAGAATCGCAGGAACTGTGGTTCTTAACAACTGCTAGGTTTACGCGCATAAAGACATCAATTTTATTGCACTGACTAGTTAATTTAATAAACCAAATGTTGAATTTGAAGTTTTATTTGAAACTTCTCACTTGCGGTTGATTATAGTGTGCCTCAGTTTTCAATCCTGCTGCTAACAAATTGATTGAAGCAATCTAAAGAAAAATAAAAGCTGATGCCATAACAGGCACTTTGTATATTACAACCGATTCACTATTACGATTAGTTGGATAATATTTCATGATTTCAATGCTCATAAAATGTTCCTTTTATCTCTTTTTTCATTTGAAATATTCATTCAAGCATTTACAAGGCTTCTTGAGCAGAAAAATCCAAAAATTCAATTTTTTGTCCCTTTACTTTTTCATCCTAAAGTGCTAGTACACCGATTTTTTTCGACTGCTGTAAAATCCTCCTAATCGAATATTTAAATGATTTCAATCACCGCTTCATACGAAATAGAATTATATTTTCCCCTTCTGCATGGTTTCTTTTTATTCTTTTACATTATTTTTCCAGCCATTAAAATCTTTAATCAGTATACTTCAGCTAGCTGTACATCACGTTCCCCAAAGTCCTTACCCTACTTTTATTTTCGCAACCGCTGGTCGTAGTCGCGTTCTTCCAGTTATGAAAATGCTTATAAATAATACAAAGCTTCATGTTTTGATATTTTTTAAATTAAAAAAATATATTTTATAAAATTTACAGCTCTATGTTTTGATATTTTTTAAATTAAAAAAAATCATATTTTATAAAATTTACGAAACTTAAATTCTTATACCGTTCCCTGGTCTCTATACTTATATTTAGGAAAATTGTATGACCATAAAGGAAATAAAAAACAGAACAGTTGACCCCCGTACGACAAAAATTGACTTGGATATTTAATTTCAGAATTTGGGTTATTTGACTTCTGCTTTTCCGTGCCTTGAGGGATCGGTTAATAAATAAATTAGAGTAATTCGAAGTTGATTTTTCCCCTTAACTGCCATTCGGTGATAGTCTTCTGTGATTTACCAGTGTGTAATATTCTTTAGTTTATTAGTTTATAACTTTGTTACAGATATTATGCCGAAAAAATTATCACACAAGTAATTTACAAGCTTTCAAACACTAAAAATAAGTTATTAATTTTCGTATAAAGTTTTATTTTTTTAGAATCAGAATTTATTAATTAAAAAAAGTCATGAAATATTTTAAATTTATGCATATAATGTTATAAGATCTAGCCTTTTTAGGCCACATGAACCAATCTAGATCGTACAAAGTAAACCTGGAGAATTCTCGCATAGATATGAAGTAGTAGTAGCACAGAAAAATGGTGAAAATAACCCTTTATTGATTCCAACTAAGAACAGACGGGCACGGGCTTTACAATAACACCGACAACTTGCGTGGAACTTAAACGTTATTACACAATCAAATTCAAGTCTAAAATGAATAGTGCTGGATTAGCATGTTAAGTTACTGCTAAATTAGGTTGACTCAACAAACCTAACAGGCGTGACTGTATCAGGACTTAGCATTCTGTGTGTATTCTTTGAGAACATGGTAAATTCTGTAAAGGGTTCTTATCCTTACGTTCTAAGTCCTGAACTGGAACAGTGAGCGGATAATACGCTATGTTCTGATGTAACTGCTGGGCTGGAGAATAACTGCACGTGAAGGGATTTGAAATCCTCTTTTATTCAATTACTATTAAATACAAACCTCCCAATTCGGGAGAGATACAGAACGTAACAGACCACACTTTGGTCAAACTTAACAATCAAATAAATTTAAATAAATTAAAATATAACTTAAATTAAACTATGCTTCGCAGAGCAATTCGCGGAAGTTGGCCTCTATCTAAAAGGGTGCGTAGCAAGGTATACTAAATACTACCGCACTTTAATTTATTTTACAATGCAATCACGTAGTAAGCACTATGGCTTATAAATTTAAACTGCTAGCTGGTCAGGCGAACGTTGAGCAGCGTGACCGTGATCTGAGGCAAAGCTCTCACACACCGAGAGGTTTCTACCTCTGGCTTAAATAGTGCTTGGCTGAACTTCAAAAATTAGCATAAGCTAAAAACGCGCGCTTCTTCTGACAGGAAGTTGAAGCAGAGAGGAGATAGAAAAGATTTAAATTAAAATAAACTTGGTTAGTTTAACTAAAACCTTACAAACTTCCCGCCAGAATTGCGATAGTTAAACTACTTTGGTCCAAACGGACCATGTTGAAAACTAGCAATTCTAAATAGTCGAAAATTTCACTGTTCTAAACTTAGGCCAACTCTTACAAGGCAATATATGTTTGTGTAAAATACAGACGAAATTTTCTGGAACAACAATCTTCAACATTTTTTTTTTCAAGTCTTATTCTTCAAACAGTCTTACTCCTTCCAGCAAAATCTGGAAGGAAAACAACTTTAGTATGACATAATAACAGAATAATTCTAAGTGGTACAAATCCTTATTTTTTTTTTTTTGTGTAATTTTGCACACACACATTATCATTCAAGCACAATTAAATTCTTCCCCCGTATGCTCTCTCACCGGTGTTGGATGTAAAGCAAACCGCCATTGCGGGTTTTTATGTGTTCGGGGGTGTTCAACTCTTCCACCTACAATCGACTAACATTAGTTAGAACTTGACATACGAGACCTGAAAAAAACGCCCTATAACCAGCTAATCCTAAGGTTCTCACTAGCTTTATGTCTAACACTTTAAGTGTATTTGGTGGAGAGCCTAATTAACACTTGCATTCTAAAATAGTCAATCTTTAACTTTTCATGCATACAAATTCGCAGTTTGCACACAACATTCACATTAATATTGCACTTAACGTGCATTGCTAGCATAATATTATTTGTTACATTTCATAACACATTAACAATTTCATAGCAATCCTGAAATGCAAATAGAGGTTAAATTTCTAAGCTTACAGAAATATAGGTTAAATTTCTAAGCTTACAGCAAGTGCTTCCTATTCCTTTCTCAAGGTACTTTCTTGAAATATCAAATTACATTGAATTAATAGTCTACAGACTAAATCGTGTTTTTCAATTTTCCGAATTTTCATTCTAGACATTTTACAAGTCTTTAGACAAAGCGTCATACAAAATCATTTAGTTAACATATTCTTTTCAGCAATTCATTGCTTTTACAGAATTAATCTATTTACAAAACATTAAGTGATTTTAAATCTTTGAAAATTACAATTTCTTTTAACAAAACATTTTACTTTCCATATGAGGACTTATCGCTCACTTGGCGTAAAAGTCAACCTCGCTTGAGGTAAAATCAGCCCTGCAACTTGCAGTATACTCAAAAATTAACTAAACTTTTGAATACGAAATTGTACTTATCTTATTATGATCGTCCATCCTTTTCTTGGCCCAATCTTTAAAACTTGAGTAAGTTGTGGCCTGGTTCAGTTTCCTCGTTTTTCGTTGTTCTTTCGGAGCCTGCTCGTCTCTTTTTCTTTTGAAATTCCGTCGTTGTATCCTCGGCAATTTCCTTTGTAGAGGAGGTTGCTCCGCTGGACGTTTGGTGGACTGGGCCCTTCTCTCCTGGGCCCTTGCTCGTTGCTTGTCCTGGTTCCTGCTGTATTCGGGAAGTTGATTCTCAGGCTGCAATCGACGTTTCTTGCTTCTCAGGCACCTGTCCGATGATTCCACAGTTCTTTTGGATACATTGGGCTTCCCTTGCCCATTCTGCTTTCTTCTCTTGGTGCGCTCGTAATTCCGTTCGTAGATTTGTTCACCTGCATCGTGAGACTTTCTTTTGAAACCACCTTTTTGGTTCTTATTTCTTTGTTGGGGGGGAGCTTTCTTCTTCTGACATTTCGATGCCGTTGTAGCTGGTTCCTGCTGTTTTTGCTGACGTATATCTTCCTGGCTAGTCGATTGCCTCGGATCCTGAAACGAATCTTTAAATACAGCCATTTTGCTGCGATTATAGAACGGTTTTATTTGGTCCACATTCGCTTTGAGCGTTTGACCATCATTTCTTTTTAATATAACCACTGCCCCCGTAATTTGTTCAATTGTGAACGGGCCTTCAAAACGCGGAAAAAATTTCCCCACCTTTTCCTCTGGGGCATTTGACAAGTTGTGTTTAATCTTCAACACTTCATCTCCCACATTGTACTTGACCTCTCTTCTTTTTAGGTCATAGTACAATTTCTGTTTTCTTTGGGCCATTTCTATATTTTCCGTCGCTTCCCGTATTAACTTTTGTATATCACTCATTTTAAATTCTTCTGCCCTTTCCTGTACAAAGAACAGTTTATCTAGGGGGGTCAAGATCTTTCTTCCTAAGAAGAGTTCAGCGGGTGTTTTTTGTGTAGTATCGTGTTTGGCGGTCCTAAGTGCAAATGCAAATTCATTTATATGGCTATCCCAGGTAGAGTGATAGTTTTTCACATAACTACGAATTATTTTCACTACATTTCTATTCACCCGTTCCGCTATGTTTGACTGCGGACGATACGGGACCATCTTTAGATGACGTATGCCCAGTTTTGCACACATTTCCTCAAACATTTTACTAACAAACTGAGGACCATTGTCTGAAATAACTTTTAGGGGCGCCCCGTATTTTAAAATATACTTATTTAGAATTGAATCTACTACAATTTTTGCAGACGCGCGTTTTAACGGAATTAACTCTAACCATTTGCTAAAATGATCCACTATAACTAAAAGATATCGGCTTTTATTAACTTTACTTCGAGGGTAAGGTCCAAGTAAATCGATGCCTATTATTTGATTTGGGAATTCTGATTTAATACTATTTAGGAACCCGGCCGGGCGGAAATTAACATAATTATTTAATTGACATGTTGGGCACGACTGGACATACGCCCTAGTAAACTTTTGCAGTTCTGGAAAGAAAACTGCCTCGCGAACTCTCTGAACAGTTTTTCTTATACCTAAATGAGCCGAAATGGCACAATCATGCAACTCTTCTAATACATTCAACCTCATGCTAGCTGGGATAACCGGTCTATATTCATGATTCTCATTAGTAGCTTTCGTATAGAATAACAGTCCGTCAATTAATTCGTAATTTTCGGCCCTATTTCTTATCGGCACAATATCCGGATGATTGAAATTCTCAGGGTCGGCCAAATAATTGTATATATTTTTGAACTCCGGATCTTTTTTGAGTTCGGCTATTACTGTTTCACGAGAATCTAATACTTTGGATGTTAACATGGCTATCTTAATTACACTTCCATTTTCATCTAAGTTAATTCTGCTTAAAGCATCTGCCACAACATTTTCCTTTCCCGGCGTATGTTTAATTATTAGGTTATATTCCTGTAATTTGAGAGCCCACCTTATTAATCTGGGTGATAAATTTTTTCCAGAATAGAGTCTAGTGACCGCCGCGTGGTCGGTATATACAGTTACTGGAGAACTTCCAAAGAACACACGAAATTTCTGTACTGATGCTAACACTGCGAGAGTTTCTCTCTCTGTTGCGGAATAGTTTCTTTGGGTTTCATTTAATGTTCGGCTGAAAAAAGCCACGGGCTGACCATTTTGGGAAAGCACTGCACCAATCGCGAAATCTGAAGCGTCCGCTGAAATCTCTAATCCTTTATCCCCTTCTGGAAATTTTAAGACGGGAGCTTGAGTCAATGCGTCTTTCAATTTTTGAAACGCCAAGTTGGCTTCTGCTGACCACGAAAACCTAGCTTTTTTTCTTTTCAACTTTAGCAGTGGCTCAGCTATTTTTGCAAAGTCTTTAA
The DNA here is from genome assembly GCA_000611955.2 of Stegodyphus mimosarum. Classification (NCBI taxonomy): domain Eukaryota; kingdom Metazoa; phylum Arthropoda; class Arachnida; order Araneae; family Eresidae; genus Stegodyphus; species Stegodyphus mimosarum. The sequence continues at coordinate 580,701 of KK112235.1, read as the reverse complement.
TGAAAGCCCGGTAATATGAACACATCCCGAGAAACGACGATAATTTCTTCGCTGTTTTAGGAACAGGATAATTTCTAATGGCTACTATTTTTGACTGATCCGTTTCGATTCCCTTTTGGGAAATTTTAAATCCTAAATAACGTAACTCTTTTGCGGCAAATTTACATTTAGACGCATTTATCTTTAAACCAGCTTCGTTTAACAATGAAAATACTTTTCTTAAATCTTGTAAGTGTTGTTCTAGAGTACTACTCGTAATTATAATATCGTCTAAATATATGAAAGTGCTTTTACCAAGGACTGGTCTTAAGACGATGTCCATACATCTTTGGAACGTTGCCGGCGCGCCGGATAATCCGAACGGCATTCTAAGAAATGCGTACGTACCAGATTTCGTTATGAACGCGGTTTTGTGTACGTCCTCGGGTTTTACCCCAATCTGAAAATAGCCACTCGTGAGATCTAATGTAGTCATGTATTTTGTAGACGAAATATTTCGAATAATTTCTTCAATTATCGGCAACGGATATACAGGATATTTTGTAACTGAATTTAACTTGCGATAATCTATAGCAAAACGCCACCGCTTCGGGTGCGTAATCGGGTAATCATTATTTTTCTTACACAGGACAACGGGGCTAGCATAACTGCTAGAAATTGGCGTGATGATTTTATTCTTTAACATCTCTTTAATATGATGTTCAATTATTTCTTCTTTTGTCCTATCATATCTATATGGCTTTTGCCTAACTGGCTGAGCGTCCCCCGTGTCAATGTCGTGGTTCACCACCTGCGTAAAGCCTGGTACATCACTAAATAAATTCGCAAAGTGACTTACCAGACCTTGGATTTTCTCTTTTTCCTCTGCTTGTAAATGTTCCAAGTCCAGCTGCGGGGGCTTATCATTCTTCGCTTCAATTGGCTTCATATTTAATGTTAGTTCTCCCCCCTTGAAATCAATTTTTGCTTCTGCCAAACTAAAAAAGTCCACACCTAGAATAATACAAGTCTGCAGGTTACGCACAATATAAAACAGGATTCTTACCTGTTCGTTGTTGATACGCACGAACAATGGTACTTTTCCTAAACAGCTACATTTTTCTCCTTGGGCCGCTATGACATCCGTGTCTCTTGCACTAAAAATTCTGTAACGTCGAAAGTGCTTCTTAAAGAATCTTTCCGATACGAAGCTGCTTTGGGCTCCTGTATCCAAGAGGGCTGTCGCCGGTATGTTGTTGATTAGAACTTCAATCTTCGGCAAACTCAAATTCTTAACGACCACGGTGTTTAAATTGATTTTGGAAGGGTTTTGCGCTGCTTCGGACTTCTTCACCTTCCTCGAAGAAATCCCTCTTAGTTTAAATTCTTTTTCTTCTGGTTGCCCTCGGAATCTTTGCTTGTTCTTCTATTAAATTCCCTTCGTTCGCCGCTCGCTTTAGGAGACACATCTTTCTTCGGCCATTGCTTCGCCTTATTCCCGTAACTTTGATTTTGCTTTTGCTGCGGTCTTGGCGAACTCCACTGACTTCTTCGCTCAAATTGGCGTCGTCGTTCGTTGTCGGCTGTTCTTCGGCTTTCAAATTGTACCGCGAGCTCAAATAATCTGTCTAATGTTGTTGGATTTCTTAGTTCGATGAAATCTTGAACTTGGGGCAGTAGCCTAGGAAGTATAACTTGAATAATTTCAGGATCCGGGCGACTTCCATACAAAAGCTTGAAAACTTGAATTTTCCTCAAAATAAAATTAGACAAATCTTCTATTCTTTCTTGGTATCGGCTAAACAGTTCAGCTTCCAATCTGGCTCGATCTCGCACCACGGGAAATGCTTTCACTAGAGAATTCTTGAAATTTTCATACGTGTATGTGGGGCTTCCTGGTTCCCCCAAGAGATTCTTTCCGATGCACTTGAACCAACTTAGCGCTTGGCCCTTCAAAGCGCTGGTAGCAAGAGCGACTTTCTGAAATTCGTGGACTGGATATAGCATGAAGTGGGAGTCTAGCTTTTCCAGGAAATTGATTACGGCTGTCTTGCCGTCAAAACTTGCCGCTGGCTTCATGGCTGCTCGCATGGTTTGTACGATGTAGCCGAATCCTTCTATGCCAGGAGGTGCTATCTCAGGATTCTGGACAGGTACAGCAGGTGTCTCAGGTTCGTCTTCTTGTTGTTGAGGCCATCCTCTTCTTTTTGTGCGGGCGCCACTATCAGGACTTAGCATTCTGTGTGTATTCTTTGAGAACATGGTAAATTCTGTAAAGGGTTCTTATCCTTACGTTCTAAGTCCTGAACTGGAACAGGGAGCGGAAGGTACGCTATGTTCTGATGTAACTGCTGGGCTGGAGAATAACTGCACGTGAAGGGATTTGAAATCCTCTTTTATTCAATCACTATTAAATACAAACCTCCCAATTCGGGAGAGATACAGAACGTAACAGACCACACTTTGGTCGAACTTAACAATCAAATAAATTTAAATAAATTAAAATAGAACTTAAATTAAACTTTGCTTCGCAGAGCAATTCGCGGAAGTTGGCCTCTATCTAAAAGGGTGCGTAGCAAGGTATACTAAATACTACCGCACTTTAATTTATTTTACAATGCAATCACGTAGTAAGCACTATGGCTTATAAATTTAAACTGCTAGCTGGTCAGGCGAAAGTTGAGCAGCGTGACCGTGATCTGAGGCAAAGCTCTCACACACCGAGAGGTTTCCACCTCTGGCTTAAATAGTGCTTGGCTGAACTTCAAAAAATTAGCATAAGCTAAAAACGCGCGCTTCTTCTGACAGGAAGTTGAAGCAGAGAGGAGATAGAAAAGATTTAAATTAAAATAAACTTGGTTAGTTTAACTAAAACCTTACAACTGTTATCCGAAATAGCCAAGGGGCGTATTAGCGTAACAGCAAGATCAGATACGAAACGTGTGCTGGCTAGCGAAAACACGCTCTGAATAAACTCCAAGATTCAAGCGTTTAAATACTCACTTCATTTAACTTTAAATTTACATCCTGGCAAGAAAATGCGAGGGGAAGTTGAGGAGTTCAGGAAAGACAACAAAAATTTGAATAATATGTTAATTTTAACTAAAGGAAACCCTACAATATTATGCGTTGCTATAGGCCCATACTAAAGTCTGCCTGTGTTTTCTGGAACACGAAATCTCCTTGAATAAAATCTCCTTAGAATTTCAACTGATCAATACTTTTCTCTGCAGTCTGCATAGAAATGCTCGTAACTATATATATTAACAGAAGAAAACTTTTTTAAAACTAGTATTTTATAGTTCGGTAAACATGCAAACGTTCGCTCTTCGGTCTTTGCTTACGGTCCTTGAATGCGATCACCAGCTTTAAAAGGAAATATCTGAGTCAGTTTTTGTGCTACAGGTTCACATGTTTTGCAAGTACAGGGACCGGAGAAACGTATGAAAAGTTAGATTTCGTAATTTTTCCAAAACTGATATTTTCATATTTAGAAATGCCAAAACAGGAACATTTGCATCACTTAAAACATTTTTGTAACTGGAAATCTATATCTACGACCAATAGTTGCGAAAATAATGTCTGAGTAAGGACTTTTGTGAACACGGTTTATAATATATATCAAGCTATTTAATATCTTTCTCCTTTCTGAGTTATTTTTTCAGTTGCTAAAAACTTTCAATGCTCAGATTACTTTCCCAAGCTTACTGGGTATATCAGTACCTGACAGCATATACCAGTTCCCAATATAGTTCTCTTTTAAAGAAAGAGCATGGTAAGCTGTTTATGATTCCTACAAGGAATATACTTGTACTTTTTATTCAGAATTTTTAAAAATAAGAACTTATATTAGTTTATGCTAATTAACCCCTAATGTATATATTCAGCCTTTAGTATAACGTCTTCTTTCCATATTCCTCACCAGAATGCAAATGAGTATCCAGTATTTAAACTGAAGTTTTTTAAATTTTAAGACAGAGCCTGTTTTTGGCATCGCCCGCGAGATACGTTATTGAGTTCCTACCGATTCTGGTAGTCGTAACTCTTCGGCTTTGCGTTCTCTCGCTACCGATATTTTAATTTTAACACTTTGATAGAGATTAGTGAGCTGTCTTTCTAGTAGTATTTAACTGTGGGGACCTTTATTACTGTTAAACTTTTCTTGTAATTTGAACTGTTCTATTTTACTTTGCATCACCACGCGTTGAGGAAATTGCACAACAAGAGAGTGCCTTTATGTTCTAAATTCTGCTTAAATAAAAAAGTTGTTTTTAACTTTCTCAAGGCTTTATCTTTGTTCTCAATACAGATGTTTCGCTTCACGTCTGTTAGGGTTATAGGACTAATTTAGCTATATCAGATGAAGTGTAACTTTAAAACTGTTTCAGTACATGTAAATCATTATATTAACTGTGTCTGATGGAGATGTAGTCACACAATGATCTTGATGGCTATTATTAGATCTCCTAGTTGATCTTAATTTCTTTTAATATTAAATAAGTACTCTAGTATTTTAAAAATGTGCTTAATCCAATAATTAACGTTTCGAACTAAAACAGTTTTACTAATATTTATTTGTGTAAGTGTGAGCAGAGAACATTGCTGACATGCTATAATTAATTTTTGTTGCAAGGAAAACTTTTCCTTCATTTATCATCAGATACATTAATTAAATTAAAACGCAACAAAAACACTGCATAACAAATGACCTACATATTAACGAACAACGCAACTAAGAATCTCGGATAGGGCTTGTGACAGTTTGAAGATGCAATGTTTTCTTTTAAAGAAAAGATTCTAGTAATTAAAAATTGCAACAGCCTTTCTTTTAACTATCTCTGAACTGACGCCAGCAATTATAATTACTTTATAAGCACTCCATTTAAATATTACATTTTATTTCACAGTCAGTACATTATGAAAAGCAAAATATCATAATTTCCAAATGCACGCAACGCATTTAAAATCTTTCCGTGCATAGAAATATAATGCGCGCTGAAAGCATTTTAATTACTCTGCAGCAGGTTTTCGTGATGAATCAAAATTGTAGCAGCGTATAATTTCCTTATTCCACCCTGGTAACTAAGATACATGAGCACTAAAAAACCCATATTTTTAGCTCGGAAATAATCAAGTATGACTAACTTACAGAGACAATATTTTAAAACAATTTATCTTCTGCATATTTTATAAATAGATGACAACTATGGAAAAACAGCATTTGTGTCCTAAAACAGACGACTGCCGTTCATTGTTAAATTGGTGTCGGTTTTAGCTGGAAATTAATTTCCTTTTTAACATGTTAAAAAAGTTTCTAGTTTCATTATTCTGATATCAGTAAATCTCCTAATTGAATTCTTTTTACAGAAACATTTTTCACTTTTAGTAAAAACAGAAAATATATTTCGAAATATGTCAGAATGAAACAACTAAAAAAAAAATGAATAAACTTTAAAACATATTCTGCACTTAAATATGTGTCGTCATCTAAAGGCGCCAAATAATTGGATTTGTAAGTTTTCATATCTTAGATCTAATAATCGAATAAGCAGTCACTACATTTTTCTATTTAAGTTATCCCTACACTTTAAAATACATGAAAAATCATGTTTTAAGTTTATTCTCCCTTTAATGCGGCATGTTTTAACTTCATAAAACAAGTTTATCTTCATATCTGTGTTAATTATAGGAGAAATCATAAGAAAGTAAATTATGTAAATTATAAGAAAAGAGAGGCTAACATTTAAATTCCCGAAAGGAAACTTTTAAAGTTTCTTAGAAACTAATTAGAAGAGACCTTTTTTTTCATTTTATTTTCAGTAAGGTTTTTAAGTAATAATAATAATTTAAAGACAGATGTAATCAAATATCATAGATTTAGAAATTCATAAACATATCGGCTATGTGTTTTAAGAAACGCTGTAGAAAATTAATGTTTTTATTTATTAAGTGCTGAATTACTATAGGATTGCAATTCTTAGCAAATGCCAATAATTTACAAAGTATGCAGAGTGCAAGAAGTTTAGCAATATTCTATCGTTGTCCAAAGGTAAAGCAGCCGATACATGGTTAGTGAACAACTTCAGTTAGAGCAGTTAGCTCTTGTGTCCAGTAAGAGAAAATTTCAACCAGCTTTAGCTACTGAAACAAAATTTAGGACTTATATAAAAGATGCTAAAAACATAATGATCATAATTAAGCATGTGTATATGAAACTGTGTTATCAAAGTTTATTACTGATATTCTTAGCCGGGAGAACACATAACGGGAGCAGTAGTTGCAGATTATTTTACGAACGTTCAAACGCAGAATACATGTTTTTGGTGAACAATAAACCATAAATTTAGAGGTGTTATGCAAAATATCGGGTTTTAAGGAAAGTTTCCCGGCACTGCAAATATCGTCTGGGCAATCAGTTCGCATCGGCGTGTTTAATCATATTCAGTCAAACAATTTTTGGCACATGAAAGAGACCTGCCTTAGAACATAATGTTGTGAAATTTGTCAAAAATATCGTTATCATTAAGTACAAGGTGTCTGAAATGGAACTACTACACTACCAGATTAAAATCCTCATTTACTTCCAGTTCTGTTGCAAAAAGTCAGCTACAGAATGTCACAAAACCATGTGTACAACGTTAGGTACCAATGTGGTATCATATGACACTGTAGAGGTTTGGACCGAAAGTTCAAAAACAAGAACTTTTACATTCAAGAAGCAAAGTGCCCTAGCCGGCCTACTGATGTTGATGAGGCCAACCTGCGAGGGCTTGTGGAAGAAGATCAGTAATGCAACTACTCGAGAACTTGGTAAGGAGTTAAACGTTAGTGCCATGTCCATTAGTCGAGCTATGCATCGCATAAACTTAACGTACAAGTTCAATCGCTAGGTGCCCATGAGCTGACTCAAGCAAATACGGATAGATGTGTTCGAGTCTGCAATAATCTGCTCGAATATCAATGCAAAGACAAAATTCTGGACCTGATCGTCACTTGTGATGAAAAGCGGACCTACTTCAACAATACAGGCCGAAAAGGTGGTTGGTCTGCGCCCGGTGAGCCTGCCGGCAGCGTCGCAAAGCGCTATTTGACTAACAAAAAGATCATGCCTTGTAGCTGATGAGATTGCCATGGTATTATTCACAATGAGTATCCGGAAAAAGGCAAAACCCTCCCCTAGTTTGTGTTGACGTTGCTATCAAGAAAAAACGTCTAACTGAGTTTCGGCTCAAAAAAGGTAATATTCCATCAAGATAATGCAAGACCACGTATCTGCATTCACCAGCTGGACTCTGTGCAGATTCGAATGGGATCTTTCGTCACATCCATTATATAGCCTCGACATCTCTCCTTCGGATTACTACCTTTTTTCACACTTGCAGCTACATCTTGCTTGTGCTATCTTCCATAGATCAGAGAGATATGGGTGGTGATTACTAGTCGCACTAAAGGAACTGCTTTCATCCTTTTTTTAACTTTATTAAGAACGTTTTTTGGGGAAAACTTTCATTAGAACCAGATATAACTATGGGCCGCTGTCATCCATTTCAACTGAGGTTCTAGACCTGTTGCTATAATGCCATTGAAATTGTTCTTACATATTGTCAGGATTTTTCATAACTTGAAGACGAACGAATCAGCGAAAATGCGCAGCCTTCATAGCCTGGAGTAAAAATTGCCGGGAAAAGGGAGTTTGGATATAAAGGAAATTTAGCCAAATATATTGAGGAAAGTTGTAAGATCTTACTCTTTTCTCTATCTTGCAAGTGGCTTGATCTTAGTAGGAAGCCTGGCGACTTCTCGCATAGGTGTGAAGAATAACTGCACAGAAGAAGGGTGTAAATGGCTCTTTTTGTTCCCAAACTTTTTGAAAAAAGGCACGCACTTCGTGCTCATGAAAACACCGACTACTTGCGGTGAGAAACGTAAGGATAATTTAACAATAAATACAAAATGGTAAATAGTAGTGCTAGATTACATAATTTATTTAAAGCTAACAGGCTGACTCAGCAGCCTACGATGGCGACAGGCTTAATAAACGGCCAGAATGAGTAGCCGCAATTAAGCTTAATAGATGGAGGACAGACTAGTAACGTGCGCTAACTAACGAAATCACACTCTGTGAGTCTCTATATGTCTCTAACCTTCTCATTTCGCCTGTTCAAACACTCTCTTCACTTAACTTAATTTGCATCCTGGCGCGAAAATGCGAGGGGAAATTCGTGGCGTAATGGCCAGCACACACGGCCCGTATTCGAAAGGTATGAGGTTCGAGTCCCGGGGACTGCCTTCATTTTTCATGTCTCCAGCTTCGAAATAAAATCCTAATGACTCTACAATACGAGCAAAGAAATTTCCAGGGCGACGGATCGGTGGAGGTGGTCCTATACCTTGGCCCCCAAGGTCATCGAATCTCTCTTGTTTGGACTTTTTCCTGTGGGGCCGTATAAAATACTTAATCTACGAGTGCCGCGTTGAAACCATATGGATCTAGTCGCCAGGATGGCCGCTGTGTTTGGCGATACTCCGGAAATGTTTCCTGTCCTCGAATATGTGCGTCAGTTCCTATCCAGCAGGTATGAAGCCTGCATTACAGCTGGGTAATCTTTTGAGCAGTTTCTTTGTTCAGGAACATCAATTACATTCCTGTTAATAAAATGTTTTCTGAAGTATTTCTTCTCATTCATGTGTTAATTCTTTACATGTGACAGGGGAAAACTTACCGCTTGCATTCTGACGATACATTCTATGACGAATATTGCTCATATAGCTGTGCTCTGTCACCTCGTAAAATTTTGCCTAGTTTTTCAGATTCACCCTGTAAATCATTTCAAATAAAATTCTGCGAGTTTAGTCTTTATATTGTTTTCTATGTTTTCTAGTGTATGTACTAAGCAAAATTCGATAGTGTAAGTACCTCTCTAATAAATGGTTTCCTTTTTGATTTACAAAATGCCAAATAAAGAAATAAATTTTATAAATGTTCTTCGATCATCTATAAAGATCTATACCATCTATACATCTATACTACCTTTTAAATAACAATATAAACACCAAACAAAAGGATACAGTTTATTGTAGTGTTATTTCTCAAATGAGTCTCTATATTTTTCACGTTGCATTTCTGAAAATTTTGAAAACTTTCCTTAATTTTCCTTTCTCAGTTAGCATCTTCAGTGTTTGTAATTACGTTTTGGTTAAAAAGTACTTCGAACGTGTTCGAATACTCTAAGGGCTACTATTTATCATAATACGTATGATAACGTGTCGTTTATCACTAAATTAGGCTAATATTCCAGTGTCTAATTCTACTCATTGGTCATGATTCTTTGTTTCTCATCCAAGATAAGGATTATTTATTGTTTAGTTCCAGTCAAATAAATATTATGAAACTTCGATTTCCTGTTTATATTTTTTGATGGTAAAGATATTTACTTCCCTTTTCTTCCTTTCTGAAAATATTTTAGTTTTAAACTTAGGAATAGAGAGTTTAATGCAAGTTTTGATCACATATTTAAGTGCATTGACAGTCAGTAGAATCTTTTCTAGATCCTTAAGTAATTTTATATGCTATTTAATTGCTCTTTGAATCATTTTCATGCGACATCACCAATCTTTTCAAGTAAGATTGGCATCCAAAGAAAACTCTTAATTATTCAGCAACATTTTTAAGTAAGGCGTACTTATTAAACATTTGTAGGGTCTTTATTACTTTAATTAACTGGTTATTATGATTTTGACCTTTACTGTCACTTCTTTTTCCCGTTCCACGTCAGAATGCAAATTATTTCGCATTTTAAATTGAGTATTTGAACTGAGGTTTTCAGATTCTGAGACACTCGTTCGTTCTCGTTACGGAGAGACGGGGACGCCCTAACTTTACCATTGTGGTTATACGGGCATGGTCCCACGCCCTCCTCCTGGTTTTTCATATCAGCTCCACCACAGCCAAGGGAGCGGACAAGCCAGCACCAGTACGGTCCCTGTCGAGCCTGATCCCATCCTAGGTACAATACCCGGGTTCTAGTCCTGTGAAGAATAAGGTACAATAGTACCTGATATTTTACCCCCGTGGTTGAGACTGTCTAAGTACAGATCCTAGCCAGTACTTCCCAGGAATTCTCCTGAGTCAACCCCCGGGGGGGAGATTCTGAGACAGCGTGTTCTCCTCTCGAGGCCATGTTACTAGGTCAAATAGTTCAGATAAGATTTGTAGTCTTCAGCCTTGCATTATAATTGCCGGCCTTTGAATATCCATGCCAGTTAGGCTTGTGAGCCAACTTCGCATTAAACAGAATTGTGTAATCTTTGATTAATAGTTTATTTTAAATTTCAACTTCCTGTTATTTTAAGTTATCTCGCCAAAAGTGGTTGGATGAATTGTAAGCACGAGAAGTGCATGTTATATTTTAATTCTAATTTAATAAAAAGGCTTGTTTAAAATTTCTCAAATCTCTGTCGTTAACTTAAAGATAATTCGCTCTCAGTCTGTCAAAATTTGGTTACAATTCCTCGTCTCTTAGAAGAGAAAGCCCTCTGGTATCTTTCCTCGTCATTAGCAGATGCGAAAATCGTAATAAAATTTGAGAGGGTTAAATGACTGAATATCTTATCCCACCCGATCGATAGTAACATCAAATCAGGTCCATGAACCCGTGGACTTCAAAACCCTGATGAGCAACTCCAGGACAGCAGAGCAGTTGGCTCTGCTGTGCTGGAGTGGCAACTCCTCGTCTGGCAAACAGTGCAAGATTAAGATAAGGCGGAAGTGGCTTGGTCAAGTTTTATTTCGGACATAAGGGATAGACTTTAATGCCCGACATAAAACGAAGAGCACACAAAGTACCAGTGCGCAGCCCAGCTAGAGCCATTTGTTCAAATCTATCGTTTGCCTCAGTTAGAGCAGCGCCAGGCCGGTTGCCAACATACCACTTATGTGTGGAGGCCTTTCTCCAAGAGGAATTGATTTCTAACTTGACCCACGAGTCAAGTTCCGGGAAAGAAAGACGGCCACAATCGGAGAATCATTAAGGCTGCCCTCCATGGCCAGCCCTCTGATATCTCTTTACCACAAATATACATATGTGAAGGCCCTCATTGAAAACATATCTTATTATGGGCTCACAAGCAACCGAAATGCTGGACCATATTCACAGTAGTTCTGTCTCCATGTTTCATCAGCCAGTTGCTGTATTGAGCTCCGATATATCGCTCAGAATCCAGATGTCATTGACACATTAAATCAAGGTCACCTCAATATCAATGAGTTCTGTCCGAAAAATGGAGCAGTAGTCAGAGTTTCTCCTACAAATCCTAATTCCATTTCCCTGCCTGATAAATATTCCGCTACCCGAGATAGCGTCATCACCCCTGTAACCATCCGTATAAATCTCTAAGGCATCACAGGGAATTTTGTGAATAGCCTCAAAAGCCAGCTGTCTAAGGTAATCAGAGCGCTGCGTACCTTTGTTAGTATAAGAGCAAAGTTCGGTCCTGAAAAAAAACTCTATCACTAAATGTCACAGCAAACTCCACACAAGGCAGAGAAACATGTTCAACATCAGTTCGCAGCCATCCCTCACTTTCAGTACGGCTGAGCGGGCTTTCTCTTTTAAGACGACGATTATTGTTTCAGTTATGTACATATCTAGAGCCTCTGTGTTAATCACCATAACTGCTGAGCTTAGCAAACTTTTTGGTCAAGAGACACCTAATTCGGAGTCTGGGAGGTTGAAGGTTGGCCTCATATAGGACAATGTCCCTCGGGCAGAGTAGTGGCTCTGGCAGCCTACCCTTTCCAGCTTATATTGGTTACCGACAGAAGCGGCGTGATAAACCTGAACACCATATTCCAGGACAGTCCTAAAGGGGAAATTTATATGTTCCTCAGGGTCCGAGCATTCACACCTTAGTCTCTAGCAGAGATATATTTTGAAATTTTAAGTCTCTGTTTGCCTCTTAAAAAATCAAATTGTCAATATGAGCCAAGCTGTCTCTCCTAATCCAAAATATTCCCTAAGTATTTGGAATGTTTTTCACAATTCAGTCTCCTACTTAGCAGAAAGATGTCAGATTCCAGGTTGTACAGATATCTATTGATGGTAAAAATACTGGAAACAGATTTTGAGGCATTGAAAACGACCTTGTGTTCCGCTGCAAAATTCTCAAGATCTAGCAGGGAAGAGTTAACATCTTAACATCTTTCTGAGCAGAGGTGAGACTTGAATCCCTGCTACAGATAATTATATCAGCAGCGTATAAACTCGTACAGTGATTGGAATTAGTCTCAGCCTCACTGCCAGAAATAAAAGCGAGAACAATGTGAGGCAAAACACAGATCCCTGGGGAATACTCTTCTTAGTTTGAGTCTTCCAGAAACATTGTCTCTAAACTTCAATCTAACATACGTAGTGCGTTTTTTAAGAAAGGGCCGTTTTGTTGCATATCATAAAAGGTGGCACGCGTGCCGCAACGAGTACTTGCGTCGTGTCTCGACATTCCTTGGAATCACTTGTGCCCAGTTGCAGCTGCGTAGGTAACCTGTACGCTCTGTTCTGTGTTTTTAAAATGTTCAAGCTTATCGAATCGCCCGCCACATGTGAAGTACGGTCAGTGATACGTTTTGTGTCGGCAAGAAACCTGTCTGCTGCAGAAATTCATGGGCAGATTTGTCAAGTTTACGGGCTTTATTGAACTCTTTTGGCTAGGAAGTTTTGGACCACCCCCTACAGCCCAGACCTTGCGCCGAGTGATTTTCATCTTTTCCGCTATCTCAAGCATCATCTCGGCGACAACCACTACAGCGATGACGAAGACGTGAAAACGTTCGTGACATCTTGGTTATCGGAGCAGGCGGCAAGTCTCTATGACGAGGGTATTTTAAATCTAGTTCTAAGGTATAACAAGTGTTTAAACAAACTTCGCAACTATTTAAAAAATAGAGAAACGTATGTAGAATATGAAAATAAATTTGGTTTTTGAAAATTTTCTTTCATTTGGTTTTTATTTTCAAACGGCCCTTACTTAAAAAACATCCCTCGTACCTGGCCATTAGAAGATAAGCAAACCAGGGCATGATATTCCCCTGATATTAAATTTGCTATATAGTTTACAATGAACTTTGTTTTTCCAAATTCTGTCGAAGAATCATCGCAACATAAAGAAATGCCACAAGAAAGAATTTAAGTTTGCAAAGGAACTGATGAGTTGGATAAATGGTAACAGAACAGTATTGGGAATTTATTTTGATGTTTGTAACTGTATATATTTTATTTTACTTTATTTCTCGTCATAAATTTTGGTTTTAATGTTTACTATCTGTTCTTTTGTGTTAGGTGTGCTACGTTTACCAGGAAGCCGATTAGTATCGGCTATGAGGGTTGCAGCTCACTCGTATATTACATTACATCATGCGTCTCCTCATATAAATTTCTGATTTTTTTGTAACTAGATATAATCCTTCCCTTTTTTCGCTACTATTATCTAAAAAACTGGATCGAGTGTAATTGCAGTCGAAAGAGATTTTAGTTTTTAATTCTATCTCTAGCAAGAATTTAGTTAACATAAAATGCTTAAAATATTGAACCATATATTGAAGTAAAATTAATATTAAAATAAAACTTAAAATATTTAAAGTAAAATTAAACTTAAAATATTTAAAGTAAAATTTTTTATGTCTGCTCAAAAATCGTTCTTTATATATAGCAAGAGAAATCAAGGTTGTAAAAAATAAATACTTGAAGGTGAAAAAATATGAGCAATGTAATCATGGTTCCTTGGAGGCGAAGTAGGCTTACCATCGAAAATGGGGGTATAAATGCGATTTCACTGAGTGCATTCTCAACAAAATATTATTGTACTTTTGTATACTTACCAGCGGCCTAGCGGTAAAGTCGCTGAGCACTGGCAGTTCGGTGCGGGTTTCGAATCTCAATGAACGGGTTGGCTGAATAGGCATTTTCGTGGTTTTGCTCATGTGTAACATGTATACAACCTAGATTCCTTCAGAAAGTCCTCCACGAAGGCATCCCTCCCTTTGTGTAATTACTGCAAAGCCCTTGAGGCTTTGCCGTAGTTACATAAACCTACTACCCTTAAAGAGGTAAACTCCATAACTAAATGAATGAAACCAACTTTTATGCAAATTCTCCCTCCACGAAGGCTTCCCTCCTCTTAGGCAGATAGCCCTCGAGTGCATTGCCATAACTAAATAAATGAAACTAACTTTTATGCAAATTCTGTGAATAACGTGCAACTGTGTGAACTGGTCATAAGACCAGCTTAACTTTTAGCTTTGGTTTGATCGTTAGAATACCTAATGATTATAATAGCAAATTAATTACTTGAAATATCTAATATTAAGCATAATTAAAGAATGATTAAAGGGAAAATTTTAAGAGAAGGTTATGCGCTTAATAACAGCGCACATGTCAGAACATTTGCTGATTTCTCCACACTTTTTGAAAACTAATGCAATTGCATATTATATTTATACTGCATATTGCATACAGCAAAAATTTAAGACTATTGAAACATTATAGCTATGCATTTTTAAAAATGTAAAAGAGAAATAAAGAAAAAGACATTTGTAACTGTTTGCATATTTTAAGCCAGTTTAATTAGAATTACAGAAATATTTATTAAACAAAATAAACGGTAAATAAATGAAAAATTTCTGCCATATGTATTCATATTTTAGGGCATATTTTAGGCCGTTTTAGAGAGAATCACATCAATATTTATTTAAGAATACGATCTTTAAATGAAGTAATATGTTAGACGCAGATTCACATTTCAGCTACCTGTAATAATATTTAATAGTCGGGATTTTGCATTATCTTTACTCAAGCTTACTTAAGCTATGAAGCTTAAGAATCTAGGCAATTAATTATAGTTTTCATATATTGTATAAGTTTAGGTTTTTGTTAAATGATGAGAAAATTTCGGGCTGCAAATACTAGAAACATAAAGCTAAAGGTAACATGTGAAGTTATTATAAAAATTGAAATCTGGTATAAGCCATTTTGATGATGTGCGATTTTAATAAAAGAGAGAATAAGGGAAATATTGCTGTGATATTTTAGTATACTTCTGTAACGAAGCAAACCCTGCTAAAATATGAAACCGAGAAGCTTGTGCAAAATCTCATTTCAGAAATAAATCTCAGGAAATACGGGAATCGTGATAAAATTTGAGAGGGTTAAATGACTGAATATGTTTGATTCATATTCTTTCTAAATCTGTAATTTTTTTATTTGAAACAAATTAACTATTTTTGATGACTTGCGTGAAAAATGTAAAATTTGCGTTTCCAAAATATTGTCTAAGGTTTGTATTCATTTAAGCATAGTTTTCGACACAACATCTGTTTTAAAGATATATATGGCGGTACCCGTAAGGTGAAAACATGTTATTCTTTAAAGAATAATTTGAATGGAAAAATCCTCTTTCAACATGTTTATATTTTTCTAAGTAAAAACTAGAGAACACACACGCGCAAGCATGCTACCAAATTAATTAAACAATTAACAAAAACACCCAATCTAATCAGCGTGTGAAACCAGTTTCGTTCAGTGCCCGCATGTTGAACGGCAGCGGTAACATCACAGCTCCCTTCGTGGACGTTCATTTTTTCTAGCTCTCGGGCCGAGTTTTAGGGGGTGCCTTATCTATAATTCGCATCACTTGCTTTCTGATGAGGGGGCGTGTTATGCTATAATGGACGAGAAAAGAAATGAAGGAAAAAATTCTTCAGCGATGAATCCGTAGGCGGGTTTGTGGACATCAATAACTGGTCTCATTAACACCTGGTCGGTTCTAGACGTCGAGATACTGCGATAAAAGCGGCAGCTCTCTTGAAAAATTTGAAATTTTTTATTCGCCTGAGTATGGTGTTTATTACGAATGTGTTGAGCTTGTAAATGGGGGAGGAGCTGCAGATTATAGCACTGATGAGTTTATAGTTGAAGAGCATGCCCAAAAGCGGGAATAGCTGAAATTTATCGCAAATGAATTGATTTTGAACGAGCAGATTCTTGTTTGTTATTTGTTATTTTCAAGAACGTTTTTATTTTCTTTCACTAAAATGTATTTAGTTCTAAAACTTTTATAGTAATACAGCAGATGCAGCTAATGACCTTAATACCTACAAAAAACTATGTTTGATTAATTCCGAAAATTAAAAAATACTTTAAAATTATCAGACAGCAAAGTCTTAATTCTAAATATAATTTTTTCGACATCGTATTTGTGAAGTCTAATCACAAGCATGTGTGAATGAAAAAAAAAAATCTACATTTAATTAAAAGTTACATTAAGAATTTACTTTATCCTTAGTAAAAGATGTTCTATTAATGCAACTGAGCATAATTATGGTTTCAAAATAGAGGAGCTTCCAAATGTCATAGAAAATAATGACCATGGATTCATGAAAACAATGTTTTTTTTAGAAAGGTATTAATGAAAGTAGTAGCATCTATCCTGTTCTTGGTCTTAAACTGCCTACACTTCTTATATTCATTTCACCTGACTAATCGACTTTCAAAACGGCCCGAACGATGGAGTCGATGAACACTGGTAGTTCGATCCGAGTTTCGAATCCTGCAAACAGGCTGTCTCCATGGACGTTTTTGTGGTTTTCCCCATGTGTAACATGTATACGAGCCAGTTTTCTATAGAAAGTCCTCACGCAGGCATTCCTCTCCTTAGGCAGACATCTCTCGAGGCTTTGCTGTAATCACATAAACCAAATAAAAATCAAATCACTTCCAAAACTTTAGTGAAATAGCTGTCTAGGGGGGATCTTAAAGTTTTACGTTTGATTAACAGACGCCCAGACGGTAAAATAGTTAGTGACTCCGATTGCCCTACCGAAGGGCCCGAGTTCGAATCCGGTAGAAGGCATGGATGTAAATTGTTTGTTCCTTCATAGGAAGTAACCCTGGCTGCCTATTAGGTGCCTCCATAATAAAATGACCTCCACCTCTGTCCTTAGCAAAAAAATGACCTCCATAAAAAAATGACTAAAACATTAGTGTAATATTTAATATCCAAGTTTTGTTTCATTTTCACCCTACACGTTTTCGTCATTTACGACCGGATGTGTTTTTGGAGGAACAGTTCAAACAATTGATAGTAACGTAAAAACAAAATATGTGAAACTTTTTAAAATCAGGCAAAAAAAGAAAAAAAAATTCAGCTTCAGACTGTCGCAGATTTTGGATAACACTTTATCGATTTCACTAGCACTTAAGATACTTATACCTTTTCTTCAGAAGAAAAATGCTTTACTTCTGAAAAAAAAAAGAGATTTGTATCCAGTTCATGTTATTAATTCTTTTTTAATTCTGAGATTTCTGTCCCACAAGATTGAAAATTTTTCTTTCAGTTTTGCATTGTTTACAACTTTGTTTAAGAAATTAATCAGAAGTACAGAAAATATCTACATATGAAAGCCAGAGAGCCATGATTGTCTGCTGTTTCTCATGCATTTGAAATCTTGTCTAAATGATGTACCGCTGCAAAAGTACAGGCGAGAATTTTAATAATTTCAGCAACATTTAAAGCGAAACTTTTAATAATCAAACACATAGTAAGGTGGTATTTGTACCCAAGGTAAACAAACATTATAACTTGGAGCTGAATAGGATTTCGTATTTTCAAGTCTCTGGTGTGCCTAGTCCCAAGTAACAAAGATGCAGCACATCCAGCTGTTAAGTATGGTCGCGGGTGGTCACTCTTTAGTAAAATGAGTAAAATCCTTCTTCCTTCCTTTAACAAAATTCCTTCTGATTACACACTCATTTTTTTGTACTTACATCCAATATCAATACTAAAGAATATTTGGCCCCAAACTTCCTAATTATGATTGTATTATTCCAAATGGTAAAAAGTTACCTCGACAGAATTCTTCAATATCCCCCTTTTTATTCTTGATCTTCGCGGGTATAAAATGGCTCTAAAATTGGCTGAGTATATTTGCAATACGATTGTTTTCAAATGAGTGCCGCCAGTATGAAAGTTTCACAGAATCAAATTATAAAATCCTTAGATGATTACATACGGTGTAACGTAAAGAGTTAATCACTTCGTTAAAGTCCTTTAAATTCCATAGGAGAGTCTTCCATTTTTGTGTTCTGTGCTTATTAACAATTTTATTATTTTTTATGCATGACGTATAATTAACCTAGAAAAAATCGAAGCTCTAAAGTATTCTGAATGCAATTTTTTATCATTTAAACCTCTAACATCCAATTTTTGAACGTTTCAGGTCAAAATTGGACGATATAGGTTTAAGATGCTTCCTATATAAGTATTTGTAAAGTGCACAATATTACGTACATAAAGTTCCAGTTTTATAAACATTTCACAAAATTTAAATTTTAAAGTGTATCTACTATCGCAATAGTTTTCATCCGATCGTCTAATATAGATCATTAACCCTACGTTGGAAGCCTCTGGTTTAGACAATTATTACCTAACTATTGTATGTATGAATGAAACAGACATGTTTCTCCAAGATGAAAAATAATGCCAAATTTTAAACTCTTTTATCGCATTAGCCCTTTCCTTTAAAATTCTGCTATTTCTGTGGTACAAAGGCCTTTTAGTTTTCTAGGACATGAGCCCGAATGAATGCGCATGGAAAAATTTCAACAAATTATTTCGACAAGTCGTAACCCAGAATATTTCAGAGAGATCCAAAAAACTGCAGTGCCAATGCAAAGTGCTAATCTTCAACATTGGTAACATCATCTCCATTACTGATAAGAAGCTATATCATAACCTTACAGGCATAACACTTTTGCGTAAGCATAAAATAATTGTTTCATTGTTGGGGGACTGTAACTAATTTCTATTCTTTCATTTGTTTCTTGAAAAATGTGTGCAAATCCATTGGAAATGTTTTATTATCTTCTTTAAGATCATCGTCTGTTTATGGTGAAAGAAATAATGATGCTCAACATTCTCTGTATGACACTTTGCATTTGCTATAGGTTCCGTACATATTCCTTCTTTTTCACGATAAATGTAAAATCAATGAATTTCTTTCTTTAAATGGGAAAAATATTATATTCATGAAATCAGTTGAAAACCTGATTCCATGAATCCTAAAACGTAATGTTAAAACGGAAAACTTCAGAAGTACAAATTCTGGAACTAAGTTATCAAAGAAGATTTCAACGTTTCCATATTCCATAATTTGCTTTCTTGGAAGAGACCCAATGAGCCCAGTTAATAGCCAATTCGATATAATCTAGCATTATTCAGGATCCAATTTCATAATTTCATATCATCTATTTTGGAATTAGATTTGATTTTCATCTGGCTGCACACATTGGGAAATGCAAAAGAATTCTATCACTAGGAAAAATAATAGTCACTAGAAATTTTTAACTGTGTTCCAGTTTCTTTCCTTCATTAATCAACTTTTATTCATTTTAAAAGTATTTGTTTTTGCCTTTGTTACAAAAGAAAACCCTGTCAGATCAGATAACAAAATTTTCCCTTCCTGTTAAAACTTTACTCAAGATTCTCTTAAAAATTTATAATTTCTGAACACATTATATAGATCTACTTCTTAACGACACTTCAAGCGTAACTGGGCAATTTTGTAGGTCAGCACAGTGAATAGGACAGTATGATTAATTCCCATTTTTTTACTATCAGTGAGAACCATTAGTGGCAGAGTGTATAAAAAGTTCACTGAACCCAATAACTGCCTTCGAATTTTCATGATTTTTCTTAAGTGTCTTTTGAAATTACATTTAAGGAAAATTCTTTCATTAAGAGTTGCTGTGAAGGTAACTTCTAAAGCAAGTAGTTCGCGCGTATTTTCTCGTTAACTATTTTCCTTCTGTTTAATATTGCATTGCGGTATTAAGGATCATTGACTGAAATAAATTGATAATGATGTTAACCTCAGTATTTGAGCAGTAGGAGAGATGAACTCCTTTTTCTAAACTAGCATTCTTCGAACTTTTTAGGAATATATTGAAAGCAACATAATAACTTGTTTTGTAAGAGAACACCGAAGATAGTGAGTGAAACTGGAAATTCTTTTTTATATTCATTTGTTACTTCGATGCATAAAATATGATGCAAAGAAATCTCCAGATTTTGAGCACAAGAAATTAAATCTATTCTGCCTTAGTTTTACCTTTTATTCAGTTCCATGAGCTTTGTGTAGAGGCTGAATACTGGATAATTTTGCAGCCAGTATATATGCAAATATATAAAACCTACTTTGTCAGAATTTTGCGTTCTTTTTGTAAATTTATGTATTTCTCGCATTAACAACTAAACAGATGTTTTGGATATCATTATTCATATATTGCATACGCTCTGGTGGCTCGTTTTACAGCTTTCAGAATGATTTTCAGCTTTTAGCTTTCAGTTGGATATGGTTACTGATTTTGGCAAGTGACTCAAAAGGCTATCTAATTTAAGAGCGAACAGTTTTGTGGTCGAATTTATAAATCAGTCAAATGTACGTTGTCTACTGGAAAATACCTAAGAAACCTTTGCAGCCAGTCTGTTTAGTAGCTAGAATCTGACATGAAACGTAGTAGTAGAGTTAAGTGATTTTGCTCTCTCGAACCACATGTGGACATTACAAATGGCTACTTGTTACGCATATAAAAATTTTCTACTATGGTGTCTGCGGAAATATATAAGTTCTCTAAAAATTTTCAAAATGTTCTTATCATAATGCTTATAAATTTTGAGCTATAAAATATATAAATCTGGCAAAATATTCTAAGAGTACATGTGCAGGGATTTTGTTATTAAAAGTCTGATAGAAAATGGAAAAAAAACCTGGTATCCTGAAATTAAACAAATTTGAAATATAATAATAAAATAGAGCACTCATGAGGCATCTTTACTTTGTATACGTTCCCTCTTCCATATCGGCTCTTGTGCCAGCCATAATGTAATGAGTAGGTTTTACCAGCTCAGTCGTGATGTGTTAATGGTTGTGACCTCTGTTATCTCAGTTTAGGCTCCCTATTTGTTTAATGAAGGATTCGAAGCAGAATATACTGGATATTTATTGACGATAACAGGCGATGAACACCCCCCTTTTTCTTTTACTTACAGAAAAAAGAAAATCGGTTCATCCGTTGTCCGTATTTTTTTAAACGTTTATATCTATTGTGGTATCAGAAAGGCGTTCTGCGTCTTCACACCTGCCTTTTGATGGAAGATACTCTATTATACTAAAAAAGGGGGCGTATAATATAGGACCCCAAATTTCTGATATATTTCCATTGTTGTAAGCAAAGAGTTCTTATTACTCATGCCTTTTCACGCCAAGTTCTGGACAAGAATAGACTTTGCAGTGCATTGATAACTGGAAGATTAATCGTTGAATCTTGACGATGAATGGTAATTTTGATTAATAACTTACATTTAGCTAGCTTTATTGCCACACCATGGTTCTCTTGGAGCAAATAATGGTAACTTTCTTGGCTAGATTTAATCATTAACAACATGTAAGAGCATCTAATGAAAATCAATTATATTTATACCTAAAAGTAAACCTCTATTTACTATACAACTCTGAATTACAGTAAAAAAAAGGTAAAAAGGTGATGAATAGGGGAATATGTCGTATTATTCCTGCAATCCTTTTAAATTCTAAGGCAGCGCAAATTCGTGAGTTTCTTAAGGGCATTCATCTGTTTCAAACATTGAAAGATTTCTTTTCCACAAACACGGTTTAACTAATTTATTACGCAAATGAGTCTATACTCAAGGATTCTTTGATATATATATATATATATATCAAAGATATATATATATATATTGATATATATATATATACGCATTACGTACCTTAATAATTGTGAAACACAATAGATTTTGCCCTGCATTGATAACTGGAAGATTAATCGTTGAATCTTGACGATGAATGGTAATTTTAATTAATAATCTAAATTTTAAATTTAATTGTAATTAATAACTTAGTAATTTTAATTAATAACTTAGGTAATATTAATTAATAATTTAGCTAGCTTTATTGTAACACCATGTTTCTCTTGGAGCAAGTAATGGTAACTATCTTGCCTAGATTTAATCATTAACGACATGTAAGAGTATCTAATGAACTAGCAACAAAGAGGATTTAAGCAAGAATGAATAAACAATAAAGCATTAAAAATTTGCTGTAAAAAATTAACTAATTTTCAATTAATGAGCATCCTAAGCTATTTGCGGTAACAATGTTGATATTTTGATGGGTAATTCAAGTATTTTAAACAAAATGACCATGAGGGGTACATAAGCTTCGTCTATTCTTATTTTAATACGCTTTGAAGGAAAAAATGTAACAATTTTAAGATGAATATAGCCAAGTATACATTAGGATAAGAAATATTATAGAATAATAAATTGTAAAACTGTAAAAATGTTTTTCTTAACCTTTAATTAAACAATATAATTTGGCAATATATGCTTTTTCAAGGTCATAAAATATTTACATTGCACAAAACTATCGATACAAAGCATTACTTAGAAAAATTATACTTTCTTCTTTCCAGCTTGTCAAAAGCTCTTTTGAAGTCTAGGTATGTTTTTAAATAACTAAGCAGTGTTTAAATCATTAAGTAGCTTTGTTAAAATTTTCTGTTTGCAAAGAAACGATTAACAAAACTTCTGTTTTTACAGCCTGTCAGTCTGTCAGACTTGATATGCATCTGAGTATGGAGAATAAATATTATGGATATACAATCTGCACACACAAAAAAAAGTGTAATAGTTCTGTATTTCCCTTTCTACTAGGCCAGTTGACGAAATTTAATTTATGTTTTTCATGTCTCGAATCCTCGACTTAGGATATATATTAAATTTATATGTAGTATTGGTTTAACAAAAATATATTGCCACAGAAGACATACCGATTTTTTTTCTATATTTTGATTCTACGACTCATATTATGCCTAGATATTAAACTTTGTCAAATTTTGTGAGAAATTTACCGAGAAATTAAAAACTTTATGTTTGGCGCACCCTTTTTTTTTGTTTAGTTTGCGCCAAGAATGGAAGAAATTCTTAGTTTTTGGTAAACTATTTTCCTTTCGCCTTCGTTGTGCACAAGCGGAAAAAAAGGTGCATTATTCATTCTTTCATTCTTTCAAATAATTTTAACGAAGTGCGTAAACCACATTTGACGTTATTATCGCTTATAACAAATGGGCCAAATTTAAAGATGCGCCAGTATATAAATTCACATTTATCTTATCATGTTAAGGAATCAAGTAAGTTTGATGAAAAGAAAAGATATATTAATAAATATACACCAAATTGAACTAACATTGAGGAGCTACAATTCCGATAGCTAATTTTTGATAAACTGCTTGTGCGATTTTTACAGGACTCCGCCCTTTGGCTTAATTTGTGTCGTAGAATCAAAATATGAAAAAAAGAATCAATATGTCATTTCAGAAAAAGTTCGATTGTGTCAAAACACCTATGATATTACAATGCTATATATAAATGTAGTATATCCTAAAACGCAAGTTAAATTTCGTCAGTCGGCCCAGTAGAACGGGAGATACAGAACTGCCCCCCTTTTTTTTTGGTGTCTGTGTGCATAGTGTATCATCACTATGTATGCGTAATAAGGTCTTGTAAAAATTTCTACGAAAACCTTCATGATTTTAACTTTTCTTTGAAATTTCCATGCCCCCCCCCAAAAAAAAACACCTAAAAAGTTTAAACTAAAATTTTAATATTTACACGGGCTCCATTTTTTTAAAACAGTTTTACATATTTAATTAACTGTTAATATAGTCATATAGCTATACAAGCACTTTACATTTCGAAAGCTTAACAGTTTTCATATTTTAAAATTCTGTTTGGTATCAGTGATTAAATGTAAATTACACAGAACACGAAAACTTGTAAAATAAATCGATTTTTGCTTCGAAAGGAGTTCTAAATGAATGCTTAGACGAAATCTTCCAGCAGTGCAATTCAATATATAGCGATGCCCTCAGTTAGTAATTTTTCCCCCTTTTGTTCAGTGTTGCTTGAACTCATCTTATCGGTCATTTTCTTTTCTTCATTTAGGATCAAAGACCGGAGTAAATGAAACAGACATTTCTATCAGCAGACCTAAGCCCGTGGACACTTTTGTGAGATTACCTAAAAAATTAATTGGCTGTCCTGTTTAACCTAAGACCCTTAACAAACTTAAAAATAACTATTGACGCACATATTATCCACACCAGTTATGGCCACCATATCAATCGCAAAACAACTGATGGTTTGTCGACGTTCCTAGGTAATGCTTCTTCTGTATTAGCTACAGCGGTATCAGTTTATCTGTACTTACCCTTGCAGTGGATTGGGAACAAACTACCAACGTAAATTCCTCCATGTTTGCCTGCGTGGGGCGCAACCACGTTTATTTCTGTCTTAAGTTAAAATATTAGTCAATATTTTGTATATAGATTTGTAGAGACATTAGGCATTTTTGGAAGCAGGAACCATGAAAAATATGCATTGCCTTCGCCGGGAATCGAACCACGGATCTCTGAAATACCGGCTCAGTGTGCTGACCATTACACCACGAAGGCACACTAAGAAGGTGGGAGATGTACCTTATAGATTCTTGAAAAACAAATAGTAGGAAAAGAAATATTTTACATTTAATTGAAAAATTCCCATGCTTAAGCTGCAAGGGATTGAATTAAAAGTAACTAGTACAAAAGTCAATTTAAAACAAAATTATCTTAATATTATTTTTTAAATTGTCCTATCTTAGGGAAGATTGTGTAGCCCAGCAAAATTGCCTCATATTAATTGGTAGTGAAAAAAGTTTAAGCCAAAGTTCGGTTAAAGTTAGAAAAAATATATTAACTGGAGTAATAAATAAAACTATTAATCCACCTATTTTTAGTGCTTAAACTATTAGAGTCCCGAATAACACGTCGGGATAGATCGTGGCATTATGGAACTAATAGAAGTATTATTTTGCATTTGAGAACAATTAATTAACAGCGGCTTGAACCTCATAATGGCAGAAAAAATGAAACCTGTGTTCGACACTCATTAATTGTCCCGGTTTAATGTTTTAAACCCTAACCCCTTGAAAAGTTCTATTTGAAGCGTTAAATAGAAGATGATTAACAGTTTTTATTTGTTATTCTAGATAATACATTTTTCTAATTGCCCTTTAGAAATTTTTTTTTTAAATCTCCGGCTTAAATTTTTTCACTACCCATTAACATGACACAATTTGACTGCCCTACACAATTTTACCTAAGATAGGATATATTTTAAAAAGATCTTACTAAAACGATTTCTTTTTGTACTAATTGATATATATATATATATATATAAAGTTTGAGTAAATTCAGAAAAAAGGAATCCCGATTATCCTATCTAAGGAAAACGTGTAGTGAAGAAATTAAAGTAATAAAAATAAATAGGCCTTTTGAACGAGAACCTTTAACAAGTTCAGCCTTTTGTACGGAAATCTTGAACAAGTTAAACCTTTTGTAAGGGAATCTTGAACACGTTAAGCCTTTTGTATGGGAATCTTGAGCAAGTTAAACCCAAACTGTGGACTTAAAATTAAAGTTAAAAATCCATAAAAGCAGCAGTGGAAAATGAACACATGAAGCATTGTATAGAAATGGGAAAAATATAGCATTGTATAGAAATGGGAAAAATATAGCATTGTATAGAAATACCAAAAGCCAATTTTAATCTCCCTTATTCATCGCTTCGAAGAGCACTTATTAAGGGGGTAAGTGTTTGGAACACTAAATTGGTCGATTAATGAGCTCCGAATGCATGTTTCGTTAATGTGGACAATTTGAGACTCAAAACCGTTTTAAACAAATTTCTGTTTTGAAAAATAAGATCACAGCGAGTCTCAAATAAGTTCAGAGCTTGCCCTACACTCGTTCGTACTCTCAGAAACAAACATACACACGGAAAATAAAAATAATAAAGATCAAATAGCCTAAGTACTGAGCATACTCCGAAACTGAACGAAAATGTACAAATTACAATAAAATGAAAGAGAAAACGTAGAAATGCAAAGAATAGGAAACTTCGAAAACGTAATGATCTAAATAAGTGATTTAGTAACAAATTAAAGTCTTCTTAACAAGTAATAAATGGGCTGTGTCGATAAATTACAGCAATTATCTTTTCTATCAAAAAAATTTTTGTAACGGATTAAAAGTAAAAATTCTTTAGAAACTACATTCCTCAAAAGTGAAATTGCAACACCAAGAACAAATGCCCATAACGTCATGCAAATTGCAGGAGCGAGAGTTGTGAGGTGGATATGCAAATGATAAAAGTTGCCCACGCATTGAATCACGTGGCACACATATGTGGGCTATAAAGGTCAGATACTTCCCCTTCTCATAAATAGCATCTGAGAGTTTACGAAGCATTGGAAAGTTTAGAAAAGAAGCATAGAAAATGCTTCTGAGGCGTCGGCGAGCTCAATACCATCAGTTAACGATCTGGGAACGTGACCGTATTACAGAACTCCATGAACTTAGTTTGTCGCTGCGCACAATAGCTACTCGTGTTGGACTGAGTACCATCCAGCGTTTCACACGATGGATTCAGGAAGGTGTACATGCACGTTGAAGAGGAAGTGGTGCACACAGGTGCACGTCAGAACGCAGAGACCGGCGTATTCGGCGGTCAACTATTGAAGACTCTTTCTCCACGTCACTTGACATCCGAAGCCGGTTGCCTCCAGGAGCAGGTATATCTGTGTCTACCCAAACTATGCTCAACAGATTGCATGAAGTACACTTACGTTCAAGGGTACTAGCTACACTGGTACCATTGGCTGCTGAACGCAAGACCAGACGCCTCGTGTGGCGTCAGCGTCATAGTGCTTGGACCATAGAATGGCATCGGGTTTTGTTAACTGTGGAAGAAAAACGGCCGTCGACGGATATGGGGGAGACCCGGAAAACGCTACGAAGTAGCCCATTTCGCCGAGCATTACCACCGGTCCTGCAACGGGGATTATGGTTTGGGGTGGCATAATGTTTGATCAGAAGACGCCCCTGGTACACATTAACGGCAGTTTGAGAGCGGACCGCTACGTCACGCAAGTTTGGGAGCCTGTTGTTCTGCCTTGGTTGCAGCACGCACCCAGCACAGTATTCCATCAAGACAAAGCCGAGCCTCATATCGTACGGCGTACTCTTAACACCCTGACCGGATTTGACACCCTACCCTGGCCGGCAACATCTATAATACAACCATACTAAGGCCCTTGTAAGGATATGTACTCACCTTTGACAACTCAATAAATTCCGGTGCAGCCTTGTGGGGCTCCAGGAAGCTATTGCTCTAGATAGAGAAAGGCGTGGGACACATGCCTGTTTACCTCTGTTAGACACCAGGCGTCCCCGTCCTCCGTAACCTACCTACCTACCCTGGCCAGCAGCCTCTCCAGATCTGAATCCCATCGCACACCTGTGGACATTGAACATGACAGTAACTGAGGCCCACGGCCGCAAATCTTGGATGATCTGCGTACAGCAGTGGATGTGGCTTGGCAAAGGCTACCTCAGGCAACAATCAATGAACTCATTGATAGTGTTGCGTGCGTACGGGTTCGTAATAGATTGAATGCCCAAGTCGTTAAAAAGTTAATAAAATTTATTCTTTTCACAAGAAATAAAAGAAAATACTGAAATATTTCCTCAACGATATTCTTACAATATCTCAAATGTTAAACAGAACTCACTTCAAAAACAGAGAAACTAATTCTATCTCACAGCAAATTCGCTACAATCAATCACAGCATTAAGATTAAGTAAACAAACCGTTCGCTTAAAACAGCTACAACTACAACTGAGATGAGGTGTTTTAATTCGGCTTTTATGAACTTTTTAATTATTTATTAGAATATTCTGGTAAAACATCCGTTTTTCTCGATATTTGTGGATGGCAGTAGTAATTAAGAGATATTTATTTATTACATATTAAATGTACGCGCTCTTTTATTTTAACTTTTCCGACGAAGCTTTCTCTTCAAAAATCGTCTGCGTTGCATGGGAAAATAAAGCAATTTTAATTACAATTCTAAAAAAAATAGCTAAATAAATACGAAATCCGTAACACTGCCCCCTTCCCAAGGACTGCACGTCCCGGGAAGTACAGTCCCTGGACAGGAAGCCAAACTTACAACTAAGGCCTCAATGCAATAATAAACATTACATTGCAATAACAAAATAAACAATAATTGCAATAAGTAACTTTCACCAAATCAAATACTATACTAAATACAATTCAAATACTGTCAAATAGTAAATACAAAAAGGACCATGGTCTCATACTATTTACATTACTATTTACAATTATATACACTACGTACTATGGCCACAGTAAGGAGCTAACCTTTTGTAATGGACAAATTTAAGCTTAAATTTCGATGACTTACGAATCCGAACCACGACGTCGTTCAGCCTGTTTAGGACTCCCCCCGGGGGTTGACTCAGGAGAATTCCTGGGAAGTACTGGCTAGGATCTGTACTTAGACAGTCTCAACCACGGGGGTAAAATATCAGGTACTATTGTACCTTATTCTTCACAGGACTAGAACCCGGGTATTGTACCTAGGATGGGATCAGGCTCGACAGGGACCGTACTGGTACTGGCTTGTCCGCTCCCTTGGCTGTGGTGGAGCTGATATGAAAAACCAGGAGGAGGGCGTGGGACCATGCCCGTATAACCACAAAGGTAAAGTTAGGGCGTCCCCGTCTCTCCGTAACGAACGAGCCTGTTTAGGACCATCCCAAAGTGACTGTAGTTTCGGATTATTCCGTCGAGTCGGATTCCCCAACCACATCTTGTCTCCTTCGTTGAATCGATGTTCAGTAGCTCTCGTGTCGTATCGGGTCTTCATCTTCTTTGTCGCCATGTTGACTCGCTCTCGTGCAGAATGGTGCATCACTTCACACCGGGCATAGACATCTTGGATATATATTAATCAGGCGATGAAGGGTATGCCTTGCTTGGCTGTAGGGCGGCCAAGCAAGGCATCACAAGGCAGACGAAGATCACGACCGATGAACATCTGGGATAGAGAATTGCTGGTAGTCTCGGGTTTCTCTTCGACCTTAGTGTGATTTCGGCAACTTTCTGAGCAGGGTTTTTCATACGAGACGTCGGCGTTTCCAGATGAGAATCCCTTCTGATGATCGATAGTCGTGTCCTCAGTCGCTGAAAGCAGTTTGTTGTTTTAGAAGTCTTAGGAAAAAACTGTATTTCCTTAAAAAAGTCCGATCCGAGTATGCAAGGATCTGTAATATCCGCCACATATGCTGTGTGACAGTAGGTGGCACTTCCAAAGGTGATGTTCACGTTTAACTTTCCATCTATGTCAATTTTCTCGCCGGACGCAGTCTCGAGGGTAACACAGGATGGCGTCCAAATCAGCTTATCTTTAAATCGTTAAGCTAAATCTTTCCGAATGATGCATTAACTCCTGTGTCAATGATCATATTGCAAGGAACTCCATCGATATGCCCATTAATGAATAGTCCATTACTGTTGCCACTCACTGCAGAAATCTTGAGGGCTTTAAAACAGTGTTTTTCACTATCTGGCAACAACCGCTCCTCAATATGCTCATTAATTTGCCTCCTGCGTCGTTCCTGGGAAATGATCTTATTTTCCGTACCCCAGTATGTTCTGCAGTTCCTTCGTACGTGGCCTTCAGCTCCGCAGTTCCAGCACTTTGATTTCTTGTCACTCATTTTCCATCTCATGTCATTTAATTGTCTATTTATATCATTCGTCTTATTTTCCGTGCTCTGGGGTATTCGGTAGTTCCTTCGCATGTGCCCTAAAGCACAGCAGTTGCAACACTTTACGGTCAGTTTTTTGTCACCAATATTGCGCTGCAAGGCATTCAGTTGTCTTTTTAAATCATCTAAACGAGCCATCAATTGATCCTCTGGCTCGGGGACTCGCACAGCTCTGACTGGGTAGCGATCTCCACGAGTTGCTTGCTGGACTGGCTCGAATTTCATGGCGTACACTAGAGCGCTTTTTATATGTTTCACATCCGCCATTCTCAGAGCTTTCTGTATTTCAGGATCCCGGATGCCGTCGATGAGGTATTGCAGCGACATAATTTCCCTTGTTTCTGTCGGGCATTCCAAAAAGGGGAGGTTGAACAGCCTTTCAACATCCGTGGCGAGCTCCTGGAGTGTTTCCGTAGGCTTCTGTTGACGGAAGTTTGACTGAAGCCTACTGTAATCTTTTAAACACTTCTCTCCAAAACGCAGCTCCAATACGCCGGACAGAGCTTCGAAATTTAGCCTTTTGTTTTCGGGAAGAATCTGAAGGATATCCTCTGCGTCTGCTGTCAGAGAAGCGGCAAGCTGACAGACCTTAGCTTGGGAATCCCATCCATTCGCATCCGCAACTATAGAAAATTGTGTCTTATACACTTGCTAAGGAGGTCTTCCCATCATATATCGATATCTTCAGAGAGGGACGAGCAGGCGTGGGTAGGAATTGAAAGCTATTCGAATTGCTTTCTGCCGTCGGTACGAATTTCCTTAAAGTATCAACTTCTTTCGCAATTGCGGAAACCTTGTCATCAATTAGTTGTTTGATTTGGTATTGGACGGCAAAAACCTTTCCTTCGATTCGTTGTTCTACAACAGAAACTCTATCTTCTATTTGTTCTTTGACAGAAGAAACATTGTAATCGATTTGTTGTTCCACAGCCGAATTTCTCTCTTCTATTTGTTCTTTAACAGGAGAAACCTTTTCTTCAATTTTTCCAACTTTATTTTCAACCGAGTCTGTTCTTTCTTCCGCAGCCTCAAATTTATTTTCTATTATAAGAGTAAGTTCTCTTTTCATCACTTCTTGTCCTGCTTTAAACTTTTCTTGCCCAGTTTCCATCTTTTCTTTAACGAATTTCATCTCTTTAACAGAATCCTTCATTTCGTCTTTAAATGCAGCAAAGGCTACCCATCAGCTGTCTTAACTGTTCTTCCATCGCTTGTGTTATTGGCATTCAAAAAATCCCACTTGTGACACCAAAAATTGTTGCGTGCGTACAGGTTCGTAATAGATTGAATGCATAACTCGTTAAAAAGTTAATAAAATTTATTCTTTTCACAAGAAATAAAACAAAATACCGAAATATTTTCTCAGCAATATCCTTAGAATATCACAATATATCAAATGTTAAACAGAACTCACTTCAAAAACAAAGAAACTAATTCTATCTCATAGGGAATTCGCTACAATAAATCACAGCATTAAGTAAATAAATCGTTCACTTAAAACAGCTATGACCATAACTGAAATGAGATGTTTTAATTGGGCTTTTATAAGCTTTTTAATTATTTACCAGAATATTCTGGTAAAACCTCGATTTTTCTCGATATTTGTGGATGGCAGCAATAATTACAAGATATTTATTTATTACATATTAAATGCACGCGCCCTTTTATTTTTCCTTTTCCGAAGTAGCTTTCTCTTCAAAAATCGTCTGCGTTGCATGGGAAAATAAAGCAATTTTAATTAAAATTCTAAATAAATACCAAATCCGTAACACTAGCATGCTTCGCCGGATTGTGGCCTGTATCGCTGCCTGAAGGGGGCACACTAGATACTGAATCAATTGGTTTGTAATAATTTTATGTGTCTATGTTTTTAATCATTTACATATCCATCTCACAACTCTCTATCCTGCAAATTACATAACGCTACGAGCATTTTTTCTTGGCGTTGCAATTTCACTTTTGGGGAGTGTATTTATATATGCAATAATTTGGTGGTGCGATAAGACAACTGACTATACAAGGCACTAATTACTTTTCAGTCACTCACTTCCGGAGCTCTACAGATATAACATGATTCCATGAGCGTTTGTCGTATTTTTTTGCTTAATAAATGTATAGTATTTTAATATAATTCTTTTTAAAATGAAAATACGAGGAAATGGTATTCATGGTTCGTCCCTTCCTTCGCAAATTAAGACTGCTTGTTTTTGGAAGCATGAAACAACCTTCGTTATTCAGTATAGGTTTGAGCTCTCACACATTTACTACGCCATCGAAATGTGAATGAATCTTTTGGAGAACAGGGAGTGGTCTAACAAATAAGTTTTCAAACTGTCCTGCCCCTGATGAGAATAATATATTTTTGCGTCTTTTTCTGAAACTTTCGATCCTTTAGTTTTGTCATCAATATCTCTGGCTGACTTTTCGGCAAATTAAATCAGCGGAAAAGTTCATATTCTATTTGTCTCATAAAGTGAGCACAGAGGAAATTTGTTGAAAAGTTATTTTGTTCTCGTCTTTCTGCATTAAAAGATCCAACTCAACCGACTAATGCCAGTGGAAGGTTTACTGTAAAATATTAGAATTTGTTGGATAAACTCCTGTATTCTAACCAAAGCAAACACACACGCTAAAATAATATAGAATAAAAGAAAATAAATAATATTAAAAAAATAGGAACATTTTCCGCCATTAAAAACATCATTAATCAGAATTATTATTATTTATTACCTGGCAAAAGCTTTTATTTTATTTGCTTCTTTTAAAATTTTCATCTGAATATATGACTTTATGATAAATCGCATAGAATTTCATTAAAATAGTTCAGATATTTTCTCACAGTGTACATAAAGAAGAAATAAAGTTATAAAAAATGAAAGAAGTTTATTAATCTATTTTATGACTTTATTCTTTCTGAGCTCGCAGATACTTTTATTGAATGAACTAAACGGTTTTACCTCAATGCCAGAATCAGAAGGCTTTAAACCTAAGGGCATTTATCAGTATAATTTGTGATCCAGTAACTAATTTTTGCGATTTTTATCTGAACGTGATTTGGCTAAAGATAGATGATCTGCGGATACATATAATTGCCCTTTTAATGACTCATTCTAACTAGGGATTAATTTTATTTGATATAATAAAAGAGGGAAAAAAGATGTTAAATGTTTTTATTCTCGTTAGTCAGACATATTTATTTCATGTTGTTTTCTTCTTAAAGAGCTTTCCTTAATTAAAATATTAATTATTCTTCTCTCATATATATATATACCTGAAAAATTTGGGTAAAAATTGTGAAACTAATTTAATGAAAAACTGAATGCAAACATAAATAAATTTATCAAGACATAATTTTCCTTAAATCTTTCAAATTTATAATCAATGAGTACTCATTTTTTTCTGTATGATTTAATAAACAACCACAACTAAGAAACTGAGTGATTAGAAATACTTTTCAAGAAAAGATTAAATACGAAATTAGAAATCAGTTATACTTACTTTACTTACAAAAAAAAAAAAAAAAACTTTAAACTATCACAATTTAGGCTAAAACTATAGCTATAAATTCAACTACATTTGAGATTTTAATGAGGTAATATTGCATCTTAAGGAATAGAAAGGTTAATCATTCGATTTATTATTTTAAATGTGCGAAATCTTTCTGTGATGGTGATAAAAGTCAATTTTCGCATGATTACATACTATAGTTTTATTAGAACTTTATTATCTAGAGAAGCTGTCATCGATGGTCAACGCTCAAGCATGATCGTTGTTTCTCGAATATTACTTTCCCCCCAGGGCACTCTTCAGCGGCACACCAAGCAACAAGTTAGTGCCTTGATTACGAGGGAGGTTTTACTCTCTAGAGATCGGTATAGGTGCAATTACGGCAGCGATAACATCAGCTATTTAGGTCTGAAAAGTTGGGGAAGACTACTTAAGTATAAACTTCTGATCTTTAATCGCCAAATTCAAGCACGACAGGAGAGAGCCGAGGTTAAAGGGAATACCGATATGAAGAGTATTATTGTGTGCATTTGAGTGGAATTTTTTTTTTACATCCTTTTAAAGGGGATGATTGCAAAATGCGAAATACAGAAAGAGGGATTGCTTTACCTTCTTAAATAGATGTCCTTCTTTTTAGATCCTTTCCCACTACAATTCATTATTGAAGCAAACGTAATGATGCATAATAAATGCATTATGTACAAGATTCAATATTTGTATTTTTCGTTAGTAATTAAAAGTTAGCGTGATTAGTTAGTGAGTAGATTTACTCGTAACAAAACGCATTCTCGACTATGAATCTTGCTATTCAATGTCCATAACTTTTATTTCATTCTGTTTACCATTTGTATAAGGAAAAGTGCGGAAACGTGCACATTTCCGAAGTTTGCTTCAACCGAAAAGCATATTAAGCATCTTTTAAAGCATACAAACCATTTTGCATAAACCAAAACTAGCGTTTAAGATATATTATAATCAGGATTGGCGCCCAAAGCGGTGCAACCGGTGTGGCGGGTCACATAGGGTGGCAAAATTTTTAGAATTTAGAAAAGTAACGAAGTAAATTGCAGCAAAATTTACGGATGACACAATTTTTAGAACTTACGGAAGCCAATGGATAACAGAATCTATGATGACAAAATTCTTTGAATTTAGCTACGTGCCAGGCAGTGGAATTGAGGACTCACGGAAATATCATCGGGAGGGGGCAAAATACTAAGAACCATCTCTGATTATAATTTGTTTCCTTTGAGCAGAAAAAAGTAGAACGTAATTCAGTTTGATTTAGGTTTAGGCAAGTTATCTTCAATAACTTATTTATATTTTATACTTTCTATATGGTAACAGATCTTTACACAGTTATTTTAACACTAATTACACTGGTGAAATAAATTAAGGGAGCTTTCATATTTGATCTACGATCTCCAGAACTACTGGACAGATTTTAATAAAATTTGGTCTGAACATAGGTTGATATAACACAAAAAAGTAAACATTCAACAGTTATAAAAGACACACATGTTCGTGTGTAACACTCAAGGGAGTCTGAAGGTCTGCAACAGCGGTTACAGAAGGCACAAAAGAAATGGGTTAATAGGGATATGGTCCCCTCTTACAGCCATACAGGCCTCGCAGCGTGATGTCATACTGGAAATAAGGCAGTTTATCAGTGCCTGTGGCAATTGGTCCCCCTCATTCAGCAACACTATTTTGAGTTCCTGGATGGTTCTCGGAGGGGGGTTGCGAGTTGCAACTGCCCTGCCTAGAGCGTCCCAGACATGCTCTATAGGGTTGAGGTCTGGAGACCCGGCTGGCCAATCCATCCGGCGAATATCCTCACTCTCGAGAAATTCGTTGACCAGAAGAGCTCTATGTGGCCTCGCGTTATCGTCCTGTAAGATGAACTCGGGACCCACTGCACCCCGGAAAAGGCGAACATAGGGCTCAAAGACCTCATCCCTATACCTCACACCAGTCACAGAGCCTCTGTCAAAGACGTGGAGAGATGTGCTGCCATCCAACATGATGCCTCTCCAGACCATTACTCCGCCACCGCCATAACTGTTGATTTCGCGGACATTGGAGGGTAGGTAGCGGGTCCCTGGCTGACTCCATATGAATGTACGGCGGGAATCGGTGTTTAGGCTAAAGCGGCACTCGTCGGTGAACAGAACGGTCGCTAGGTACTTTAATCCCTATGGTGCCTGCACCATGCAAATCGGAATCTCCTGTCCGTAGACGTGAACGGAAGGCAAACAATCGGTCTTCTGGCAAACAACCCTCTCTCATTCAGTCTTTTGGAAACAGTCACCCTTGTTACACGAGTTCCTGTGGCTGCATACAGGTCTCGAGAGAGCTGAGAAGCTGTAGCCTCTCTGTTACGCTCGTTAAAATGGACAAATAACGATCTTCTCTGGCCGTCATGGCTCTTGGACGACCTTGCCCAGGCTTTCTCTCAATGGATCCAGTATCCTGGAATTGTTTCCGTAGGTTACACACTACGCTGAGCGTTAAATTAAACTCTTTGCATAGCTGCACTTGCGATTAGCCTGCCTCTAGCTTCCCCACAATTTGCCACCTCATTCCATCATCTCAACGTTGGTGGTTACTTATTTTTACTGTTCCGATGTGAATTTAACCGATTGCTGCAAGATAACACACAACTCGTCTTACCCTCCACGCGCTTATAAAGCCGGTTTTTCTGCTGGCTCCGCTTACACACACTTTTACGCTTATATATTTGCCGTACAAGATTTGCATTTTTATCTAGAAGCGGTGGTTTTTCCTTCATTTCAGTTTTTTTCATGCAATTCGATAAAATATGCAAATTATCTTAATTTATTTCACCAGTGTATATGTCTTGGTAATCTTTAAATCACATTAAAGTTACTGTTAAAAGTATTTTACAATAGGCTAAATTAACATCAACAATTCATCAAATTACAAAAAATACTAAAAGCTAGATAAATGAAAATTGTTGGAACAGAAAAATTTGCATAAGGAACGGCAACACTTTTTAGCATAGCCATAAGCTATATACACATGAAATATTGATTATTTTATTGTTTAAACACATTTAACAAGATTGATTTTTCTGAGACTAAATTGAAATTTTCTCCTTTTTCTGATCTTAAACTACAAAGCCGTAAAATTTCATACTCTCTTTTTTATGAACTATCGTTTTGCGCACACTTCTCCCATAAAATGCCTAAACCTCCAGTAGAATTTTTATTGCCTACATCTGAAATATATGCTTTAAATGAAGAACAGAAGACGATAATATCAAAATTTTTATTAATCTCTTTTCTCCGATAAGACTGGTAAATATTTAATTGCCATAAATCTGGGCAGGTGTCATAGCTTGTGGCTCTTTTATTTCATTGTGGACATACGTAAGAGGTCTGTGATTTAGAACTAACTCAATTTCTGACAGAATAGTCATCATTTCTTCAAAGTTAAGAAGAGCGTTTCCGAGAACTTTTCTTAAAGGTTCTTTGATGCTTTTCATAAGCCTTTCATAAAATCCACCCTACCAAGGCACAATATATTGCCAAGTTATGCTGTTTATTGAAATGACATCTTTTAATTTTGAATCGATTATAATTTTTGCAAATTCTTTCAGAATTTCATTAGTGGCTCTGAAGTTCTTAGCATTGTGGGAAATGATAACTTTACAATTTCCTCTCCTAGCTAAAAATCTCCTTAACGACAAAATAAAATTTTTGTGATTTTGTGATATTTGTGATTAATTCAATGTGCACAGCTCTAGTTACACTGCATGTAAATAATGTTATGTAAGCCTTTCGAGGCGTATCATTTCCAGATTTTATTAAAACTGGGCCGGTAAAATCTATTCCTGTTGCAGTAAAAGGAGGGTTTTCAGTAATTCTATTTTTTTGTAGTTGACTAGTTATTTGCTTAGCTGGTTTCAACTTATGTTTTCGACAAACTAAGAAGTTACCTAACACTCTTTTTACAATCTTACTACCTCGTGGAATCCAAAATCTAGATCTAATTTTGGCGAGCGTAAATGTCACTCCACCATGAAAAATTTTATTATGCTCTCGAATAATAATTAATTCTGTAAATCTAGACTGCTTAGGAAGAAGCACAGGCTGAGCCTCATCCTTTGTAAATTCTCCTTCTTCTAAGCTTCCTTTTATGCGCAATACACCACAACTGTCGAGAAATGGGGCTAAATTCGAAAGTGGAGATTCTTTAGGAATCGACTTACCATTTTTAATGTTCTGTAATTCTAGGTTAAATGGTTCTAGGTTACTTCAATGTTTTACTCATGTTTTATCTAGTCTAGTTCTGCATTTTGAAGTTCTTCAGCTATGAGGGGACCTGCAACTGTTTGTCGTTTTTGAAGTTTATTATCAAACCGTATAACAAGTGCAGTTACTCTTAGTACTTTTAACAAACAACTATATTTCCTTAAATCTAAAATAAATTCAGAATTTTCTACCAAACATTTATTTTGCACCGTTTTTTCAAATTCCGTTTTTAGCTCTAAGTCTACGTCTATAGATTTTAAGTTCTCCCTTTCAGTAGGCCAGTATTCAGATGACTGACTGAGCCACGGTGGACCTTGCCACCAAAGCTGGTTAGAAGCTAAATTTGCTACAGAAATTCCTCTGGACAGGATATCTGCAGGATTATCTTCTCCAGGGCAATGAGTCCAATTGTTGATATCTGATAAAGATTGAATTTCTTCTATTCTATTTTTTACGAAAGTTTTGTATTTACTAGATTGTCCCTTAATCCAACATAACGTAATCATCGAGTCTGTCCAAAAATAACTAGATGTATTAAATTTTAAACATCTACTTACTTGACGGGCTAATCTTGCGGATAACAAAGCTCTCATTAATTCTAGTCTTGGTAATGTAAGACTTTTCAGAGGAGCTACACGACTTTTAGAACAAATAAAACTAATACTTCCATCTTCAGCTATAGCTCTTAAATACAGCACTGTTCCATAGGCTAAAAGAGAAGAATCTGAAAGAGAAGAATTTCAAAGAAGAGAAAAGAGAAGAATTTCAAATGAAATAAATTTACAGTTCAAATTTGACAAATAACATCTAGGAATCATGACATCTTCGACTTCACTGCACCACAACTGCCACTCGTGATCCAGTGACGATGGAAGTGTGTCGTCTCAGTCCATATCATGAGTCCATAGTTCTTGTAGAATGCACTTCAACTTTATGATGAAAGGCCCTAAAAATCCGATAGGATCATAAATATGACCCACTACTCGGAGAATAAACCTTTTCGAAGCAGTTTCGTTCTTGATAAACTCTGATAGTTCTTTCACGTTGAAAGATATACTGTCCGCATTTGGGTCCCAAACTAGACCCAACACCTTGGATGGTGAGTTAAGTCCCGTACCTGAGCTCTTCTCATCGATGCCGACCTCAGCATCCTTCCACAGCTCACGAAGTTTCGTGGAATTGGTTTTCCATTTTCGTAATATCATGCTACCTCTTTTGAGAATTTCCACACTTTCAGTCGTAATCTTCAAAGCCGCTTGCAAGATTTCTTCGCCTCCAACCAAATCGTCGACATAAAACCATTCTAACAATAATTTGCAAGTATCGGGAAATTCCTGTGTACATTTATCAAAATGATATTTCAGAGTTGCAGCTAATAAATATGGACTTGGTTTCAGCCCAAATAAAACTCTACTAAAGTTCATTTCTTGATATGCATTAGAACCGATATCATCAGTCCAGAAGAACCTAGTAAATTTTCTGTCATTAGGATCGATCAAAATTTGTAGATATGCTTGCTTTATATCGGCTGTGAAGGCGATTGTATTTTGCCGAAACTTTAAGATCATTTCAAATAGATTTGGATATAAATTTAATCCTTCGAATAAACAGTCATTAATCGAAAGTTGTCCTACTTCATGAGAAGAACCATCAAACACGATTCTAAGTCGACTAGTAGATTTGTCCTCGCGAATGACCGCATGGTGGGGTAAGTAGAATGACTGCTCAAAACATGACAATTCAATATCTGACGACGAGTTCTCAATGATACCTTCCTTACGATAATCATCAATTACCTTTTTATAATCATCAAAAAAAGCGATATCATTTCTAAATCTCCTAACCAGACCTTCGAAACGTTTTCGAGCCACTTCCCTATTATTCGCCAATTTCTCCTGCATACCTGGTTTCCACGGCAACTTTACACAATATCTTTCATCTACGAACCCAACAGAGTTATTAAATTCCTCAAATATTTCCTGTTCCACCAAAGTCAAACACTCCGTTTCTTTGTTTGTAATGCCTAAACTTTCCAGTTCCCAGAAACGCCTGAGTTCAGTTGATACAGTGCTTTGATCACCCCAACACTACGTTTACAACAGCAGTCTTACTCAAATCATCACAATTGCCTTGCAAAGACCATCCAAGTTCAGTGTTTAAACTAACAATGACGTATTTAATCTTTCAAAACACTTTGTCAAATTCCAAAAAAAA
>KK112235.1:524180-536119 GCA_000611955.2 Stegodyphus mimosarum | reverse complement strand
AAAAAAAAAAAAAAAAAAAAAATCTGAACCTATTAACAAGGAAATTTCATTATCATCGAACGCTTGATTATATTCCCACGTTAAAGTGAATCCCTTAGCTTCCATTTCAGCCCTCGTACTCTCATTCGGCAAATTAATCGTAGCCCTCGAAATTTCATCTGTTTCCAAAGCCTGTATTACAACTTCATTTCCGTCCAAGATATTTTGCAGTCTCACTTCCACTCTGCGACAAGTTTGCAACCAAGGATCCTTTGCTCCAAACGAATAAATCTTTAATGTTTCTTACCCTAGACATTTTATCCCAACTTCATAGATACATTTCTTTTAATAAAACTCTTTTCACTCCCATTATCAAACATTGCAATAATTATACCTGATGATTTACGACCAATAATTTCTGTCTTAACACACTGCAATAAAAACACATTCCTATCATTTACAGCTGAATTCAAAACAGTAGGCTGAATTTCCACTTCCTTTGGTTTTTCATCTTCCGGATTCGAATTAGATTTACATTTGCTAGAGTTTTCAAATTTAAAACAAATAGCTTTGGCATGTCTGCCAGAGCAGAATGAACACTGTTTAGCATTACATTTTTTCACAAAACAGTTTGTGTTACAACACAACAAACATCTCTTTTCCTTAATTAATCTATCCCTTTTTTGTTGTACCGTCATATTTTCACATTCAGTCTTACAGTGACCTTGACCGCAAAATAAACAAACTTGAGAAGTTTTCGCCATAAATTCTGTTACTGACGCGTGTTGATTGTTACGACTCGGAGGGAAATTCCGTTCCTGGTTTCGAAAATTATTTTGTTTGTGTTGGTTAGAATGAAAATTATTATATGAAGATACATTATTGGAATGAATACGGAACGCCTTTTCTTTTGCACTGATGGCATTATGTAAAAACTTCATCAATTCCCGTAAATCATGACAATTATTTATATTCTGCTTCGAAAATTCAAGAGCCAATTCTCCTGGCAGATTTTTTAGTATTATGTTAGTCAGTATTGTTGTGCATGTTTCCGATTTGACATTCAATTCCTCTAAACATCTAATTGAGTTTGGGCTTCAAAATAAAGGTTCCGAAGAGCCTGAATGTTAGAAGCATTTTTTACGGGAGTTAGATTTGATAAATTTGACAAGTAAGCATTTATTAAAATGTCTCTTTGTCCAAATGTTTCCGAAATTAATTTAACAGCCTGTTTATAGTTTTCTGGAGTAATTGAAAAGCCTTTAATGCTAGTAAGGGCTCTACCACCTAACAACGACTTTAAATAGCAAAATTTGTCAACATCAGTTAAATTAGAATTATTATGCACAGAATTCTCAAACTGATTCCAAAAATCTAAATATTCTGAAGGTTCACCATAGAATCGAGGAAGCGAAAGTTTAGGGAGTTTAGTTCTGTTTTCTAAATGCACAGTTTTATTTTCTACATGAACATTTTCTGGGTTTAATGTTTGTTCACATGACTGATATGGAACCTTTCCGATTGATTTAATTTTGTTTTGCAATCTTACTTTAACTGGTATTATTTTTTCGTTATAATCATCTACCGAACCAATTTCATCCTTAATTTCGCTTCTTCCTTCAACGATTCATCAATGCGACTATTTAGTATATTAACAATTTCGATTTTACTATTCAACTCTTCTAAATATGAATCACATACACCTATGTCGATATTCGATTCATTCAAATATTTGTTTATTTTTTCTACTAACTTTAGAGTTTGTTCTCGATGTATGTCACGCTTACTTCGCAGCTTTAACAATTTAGCCATTTTCACAATTTCTAGCAACAAATTTTACCCTTCGAATACTTTAAAAATAAATAAATTCTAATTCTAGAATTCTAAGAAAACAAATTGTAATTTTCAACAACAAATCACACTTCCAGCATTAACACCAAATTCTAAGAAAATGCAACAGATTCTTACTTGGAAACACATTCGAACTTTCTAAACATAAATGCAAACATTCAGTATATACAAAAACGAAAGTTTCAAATTTTTAACCAAAACAAGATCAACGACATCATATTTGATGTCGCTTTACTACTTCAATACTTCAACAATTACAAAATATTCCATTCAAACAAATTTTCAACAAAACTATTTACTCACCCCACCAAGCGACGTTCCCAGACGATGTCGCCACATATTACGAACCAACTACGAAACGAATGCGAAATTCGAAAGGCGAAGACAACAATTGACGATTCTGATACGAATTCTACTTTTGTTTCGACGAGTTTACACATCGGTGGTTAATTGATCCTGTTTGGTACACAAAAGTGATGACGATATTTCTGGTTTATATTTTAATAAAAAAACACCAACAAGATACACCATAATACAACAGCATCGCAACGGCGAACGAACACTTACATAATGTAAACACAATATTCTTTTGGCGTAACAGCGCCCTCTATACTATAAAAGTTGCAACAACTACTAGATGCCGGATCTGTAGTTTGAAATTGCCTCAAGTCTATGAACCACAAGACTCGCATTTAGCCATCTGGCCACTTCTGTTTGACTATGTCCTGCCTGTAGTCTCCCAATGGCTCGCTATCGTAGTTCTGCAGGCAAATGATGCTTGAAGGTCATTGTTACGAATTGGCTATCTCAGATTTCTGATGTCACTATCACAGTGAAATATGAGGGCTTGCTCTCAAACATGGACTTTTATGCTCCTCGCAGATAACGTATTCCGAGTGCAGCGCCACTAATTTCCATATTGCAGTTTTAGTCAGCTACTCTTACTTGGAAACATATTCAAATTTTACACGGTTTGGTTTATTTTTTGAGGGAGTTATCGCTATTTTTGTGATTTTTCCTTAATTTATGATAACCAGTGTATGTCGTATTCCATAGATATAAATCATTTTAACGTGGTGGGAACTCAATTAAACTTCTTGGTCGTGTCCACTATCCTTATTACTTACATTATGTAACAACTATCAACAACGTAAGATACAACTGATACTGATAACCCCAGCTGTCCTACTTGAACTGCATATTTTGTGGCAGATTTCTGTGGCGAGCATGTAAGTTTTTCAAACTCCATAGGTGACGAAGAAAGATTAGTTGTGCGAAGTCATCATTATCTTCCTATGCACATATCGCAAACGGTATCATACGACTAAAACTTATTTTAAAAAGGTAGAATTGTCAAACATACTAGAAATTCTGTTGCAAATTCACGCCTCAGTTTACACTGCACTTTAAAATGCTCTTACACTGCTCAAAACGATGACTGTGTGCTGACCATTTTAATTATCTGCTTTACGTCCCATAGTTATTTTACAGTCATGTAAGTAACAGCATCTGCTGAGAAAAAAACATATTATTCATTTCTACCATATTTTGATGCAACTTCTAAATCTCTCTTTAGATATCATATGTTAATATATAGAAACTTTTTGAAAGACTTTGCGTATATGTATTTATATATGTATGCATGTATGTACGTATGTATATATGCATGCATACGCTGTGATTAAAATATGGAAACATTTCTGTGTTTAGGAAATCTCTAAAATTATCGAAGATTAAATGTAAGAAATTGTAAAGAAATTTCAAATGAAGAATAGTGTCAAGTGAAACCTAAGTTTAAGTTAATATTTTCTAAGAACTTAATGATGTACTTAGTTTTCTTACTTCTTTATTCGTTAAAGTATAACAGTTCTTGGAATCGAAGTAAATGGTCTGTTAGTATCAATCATTTCACAAGATCCATCAGCTCTAATACAGGCTAGGAACGAAGTTATTCCATTTTTTATGAGCGTGGATGAAGCTTCAGTTTTATTCACTTTAACAAACTTTACCCCATTATATCTAACTCTATTCAAAGTGCCACAGCTAATTTAAAGGGGAAAATATCAGAAAGATGAGATCAGTGAATGACAAACACTGCAGCGGGCAACCTAAAACAGAGGCAAACGTGGCAACAGCCGATGTAATTGTGGTTCACAGCCAAGAAAAGGCATCTACTTAGAATGTGCAGGTATTCTCGGAAATTACAAAATTCGTTTCCCGCTTAATTATTTATCTTTTCTTTCCTCGATATTTTACGTTAAATTTTTAACTTTCAGTGTTGGAAACTAGCGAAAAATCAAGCATTTATTTACATGAGTCATAGTCTAAGTTCTTCTTCCATATTTTCGATAAAAAAGTATTTAAAACACCGTTACTTATTTTTAAAATACATTGCTTATTAAGATTTCTTATAGTTTTAAAATATCATTGTTAAGAACTATCATCTGAACCCAGCAGCTAAAATATACTTCTGTCATTGTTATGAGCTAATGACAAACAGAAATCTTTTGAAGTACTTAATGAGGATTAAAAAGTATAAACCGTTGAATTGAATTTTAAGAGCTAATGACAAACGGAAATCTTTTGAATTCAAGTTAAGACTGTCGTTGAATCTATAGCGATATCTAAAAAGAATCAAGTACTTTTTTAAGTATTAAAATGGGAAACTGACACTGAAATTCTATGGCTATTATTTATATAAAATCTTTTGACATCAGCCAGGTAAACTGAAAAGTAGTTATTACTGCCTGACGGATTAAAATAAAATTAAAAGCTTCAGCATAAGCTTCAGGTCGGTTGTTGCAGCT
Source organism: Stegodyphus mimosarum (assembly GCA_000611955.2). Taxonomy (NCBI): domain Eukaryota; kingdom Metazoa; phylum Arthropoda; class Arachnida; order Araneae; family Eresidae; genus Stegodyphus; species Stegodyphus mimosarum. Next base: position 531,482 of record KK112235.1, on the reverse strand, counting down.
ACAGCATGAATTAGAATGACTTGTAAATGATAAGTTATCACAATTAATACACGTTGCTTTTCATACTGGAGGCTTTAATAGTTTAACATAGCTCCTGTCAGTAATGTACTTGTTATGATTTAACTAGAGTACTATTGCATGGTATAGTTCATTGGACATAATCTTTTATCAGAGTCCTAAACAGAGTAACGCCTTAAAGAAATAAAAGAAACGAAAGAGAAAACTCGTGTGATGAAGAAGGAAAGCAAAGCATTAGATAAACTCAAATCTTCAGAATATTTTTTTTCAACCTGCTCCACCAGATTTTGAGAACGCACTAAATTTTCAAGGCTGTAATTTTCTGCCCTTTCTTAATGTGAATTACATGGTACGTTCACTCTTTGCCTCATGAGCAGGAAATGGAAATTTACAAAGACTCGATTTACTGCGAAATTACGCGGGGCACTTTCCTGATCCGTCATTTACAGGTCAACTGGGAGCTGACCCTTTACGTCTAAAAGCGTAATAAGGTACGCCAAACTAACAAAGACAGGATAGGGCAGACACCGTTTTTTTTTTTCAAACTTTTAATTCGTTTCTCATGATTCATCTTTACGTGATATGTTTGATATACAAGTTCATAGAGTTACTACTATAAATTATCGTTGAGCATCATAAATAACTAGTTGTAAATATCATTACCCTTAACGCAATGAGAATTAGAATATTAAGTGCACATAGAGAGAGAGAAATGAGGAGAATTTTATAAACACGTAAAATATTAGCAGCAGAAGCACAGAACATTTTTCTTACAAGCTGCGACTAAAAAATCTGGTGATATACAGCATATTAAATCATAAAAACTCAAAGGATGAGGAGTGGAATGAATTTCCAAAATTTTTATTTATTAAATGTATGTAACATTGAATTCCACTGCATGTAGGAACTGCTTACCAGGAATCCTTCCTTTAAGAAATAGCATGTTTTAAAAAATAACTTAAAATGGACTCTAAAAAAATCAGAGTACAGTTAAGTGGAAATTTTTGATGCAAAAATAGAACATGCTCTGCAACTGGATTCCTTTTAACAATAAAGAACGTTATGTTCCGAACAGTATCAGTGGTTTGCATACATTATAAAGAATGTATAACAGCATTCATCTTTGTAGTACGGATCTCAGTGTCTAAAAGCACTATGCTTTTGTAGTACTTTCAAGCGTAGCATTTAAGTTTTGCATTAAGTTTGTTCCCTTATTTATATTTTGGCGTAAATAATAGAATATATATAAAAATTCGTATTTTGTGTTAAATTGTGATACTGGACCAGATTTTTTTAACTGTTGTAACAATTTAAATTCCTTGCTGTATGTAAGTTTGATTTATGATTGAGCGAATATTTTGTAAATAAAATCATGCACTGGTGGGGCTTAAATGATACTTAAGCATGTAATTTTTCACAGTGTTCCCATGTTTATATTTTGGCGTAAATCATAAAATATATATAAAAATCTGTATTTTATGTTAAATTATGATACTGGAATAAAATTTTTTAAAATGCTGTTATACTTTAAATTCCTTAATGTATGCAAGTTTGATTTCTGAATGAGCGAATATTTTATAAAATATTTCTCGATAAATTTTCACATACTTCCAGATAAGTGGATGTTCGGTTCCAAAATGTACTTCAATTTTTAATGGATTAATAAAATCATGTGCTGATGGGGCTTAAATGATACTTAAACCCTTCCAGTACATAATTTTTCACACAGCTTTCACATGATTAAGAACTTCCAGAGAAGTCAAAGTAAATTTCTAAAAGAAGTAGAACAGGAGAATATGAGAAAAAAAATTATGATTCAGAAATTATTAAAAATAATACAGTGATTCAAAGCAAAGATTTTCGTTTAATAAAAGGCTGATTTTAACTTAACGGAGATTTCTATAATGGCGCATATTGCTTAACATAAAAAACTTCTAAAAATAGAAAGTAAATTAAATGTTATCAGAAAACAGAGAAAACCTATTGAAATTATTAATTAATTTATAATGTATTTTCTATCTCCTTCCAGCATGCCTTCAGGGTGTAACGGTAGCACACTCAATGCATATTCGAGAGATCCAGGTTCGAGTTCAGGCGACGGAACCCATTTTTCACGTCTCCTGCTTCAAAAATTCTAATGACTCTACAAATGGTGCCCGAACTAAAACGTGGTGACGATAAGTCGTCACCACTACGATTTGACGATTGGGTTCCCTAATCCCGAGTCGCCTTCTAAAAGGGCGATTATATAAGGTATTTTCTTCCTCCTTCCATTATTTCTTTGTGGTGTAACGGTAGCACATTCCACGCGCATTCGAGAGGGACAGGTTCGAGTCTCGGAAAGGGTATTGCTCATTTTTCATGTCTTCTGCGTCAAAAGTCCTAATAAATCTACAAAATCCTTGCAGAAAATCTGAAAAATCCCGGAAAACATAAAATAACGGGATAGCTTTCGATGAAATGCAGTGAAAATACAAATATTCTGTTATCAAGTTTAGAATGACAGAAAATATTTCATGCAAGGATTTTTTTTTATTTCAAAAATAGTATGCAAAGGAACTTTTTACAGAACGAGGTGCCAGATTGCAATGAACTGAGTACATCTTGCAATTACTCCTTAACGCAATACATCCAATACTGTTTGTGAAGCCATTAATCATTTCAGCAAAGAACGTCTGTTGTTTTAAATTTGCTGCTGTTGAACACTGGGCGCTGAGATGAGTGCAGTAAATCATAGAGTACTCCATAGTTTTCATCCATTAAACTATTGTTCTTAGAATATTGTCGTAGATATAGAGTTTCCTTATCACGCCCTTTAAATTTATCTAAAATCAATACATCTGAAATAATTTGTCTGTAAATACTTCATTTTCTGCTCATGAAACTTATATATATAGAGAGAGTTATACATATTCGCTTGAAGAAACTTAAGCCCGGAGAAGAACAGTTAAAATTGGAAGGAGGAGAAAAAGCTCTTTTTTTAAAAGAGCAAATTGCAAATCTTAAAATGCTGTGTCTTAGCACTCTCTTACGAAGATTAACAGGCTATTCTACTCACTGTCACTCCCTTTATCAAGCATTTCATTTCATAATAAAGAAAAAAAATGTGTCATTGTTATCTTCTGAATAAACAGTAGCAACATCCTAATTACGACATAAACTGCCCAACACCTAATCTTCAGTGTCAAGTGTCTATCGTCTCAATTCGGCTTTTAAGTATCTGTAATTAATTTCTCATATTTGGAAATATTACCTTAAGAATAAGTAACTACAGAAGTATAGAAGAGATAGAGCATGTATCTCATCCTAACAAATAACAAGTCTGTTTAAAGTTAATTATTAATTCGCAGGCGTCCCAACACATTCTCGAATGCATTCTATAATTTTCGATAAAATATTCTATTCAACCAGCGGCTCATTTCAGTCATTTGAAAATAGATATGTCAGAAACTTTCTTTGTTAGTGTTTGAGATAAAAATGTCAAGCCAATGTTTGTGCTTTTGTGAAAAATAGCGCTGTATACTTCGGTGAAAAAGGTGTACGTTTCGGGTGTAATTTCCTATCGTTTTTGTTGGCTTTTGGTGATGTTAAGACACCTTAATGAATAGCTTTGCTCGTTATGTTGAAATAAACGGCTTCTTTTTTGTGAAATTCGTTTGACAGGAAATCATTGATCGCCAAAATGATGAAAAGCATACCTGTCACAGCGATGAAAAGGAAGTGAGTTTTACAAATATATTTTTACGCTGTCTTGTCTCTCTTGCATTTTAAGTTACTGCCATGTATATTGAGCTTCCTAACAGCTTCTGAATTTTAGAAATATTAAAATATTTGCTATTATCTGGAGTACAAATACGTATTCAAAGTACAAATTGCAGTGTGTACGTGAAAAAAGAAGTATGAATGGCTTCTTCCTTTTATGGCAAATAGAGCTAACAGAGATGTCTTTAGGCAATTAAGTTGCCGATCTGACAACGTTGTTATACATTCTTTCCAATGCTGTTAAGTGATTCTTGGAAATTTTCATTCCATTCATATATTTTTCTTTAGAAAGAAACGTACTGTATTATTTAAGTTGATAGATTCCGTATGTACCGTTTCAGGTTTAATACGAATAAATATGCGTGATTACAGGTTTTTTGAAACCACGAAAATGTCATCGGATGACGAAAATATATGTTTCACTTATTATATACGTTATTATATATTTCCACATCCTATATCTTTAAGAAGATAAAGTTATTGGTCAACATTAGACGAGAGATGAGATTCAGTATCTGAAATTGCTCTTACACATCAAAACTGTCGAATGAGGATAACATAGTGAGATGTACGATAAAAAACAACGAGTATTTTCAAGAAACTAAATAATATTCCGGCATTGGTCCACCAACGGCCGAACGGTAAAGTCGCTAACATTGATAGTTCGACGTGGTTTCCATTCCAAGTGAATGGCATGGTGGTTGCATGGGCGTTTTCGTGGATTTGCTCATGAGTAGCGTGGATACAAGCCAGTGTCCCTTAGAAAGTCCTCCATGAAGTCCTTCCTTCCCTTAGGCAGATAGCCCTAACGTGCTTCGTCATCAACAAATAAATAAACCAATCACATGCATGCTTTAATTATTTGCGATATAGAATTCATATGCAAATAACTTCAGTAAAATGAGCTTTATGAATAACAGTAGAATGCTTCTGGCACTCAAGGTATCCTGAGAAATAAACAATACGGAAAGCATTAGGACTAAGATCTCCATATCTCCATTCAGTCATCTAGCAATTTTCTTTTCATTTCCCATGTCAGCATACCTCAGTATCATTAGAGCTATGGGTTCGTTATTTCAGAAATGATGGTATTATGAAAACAAGAGAGGTTACTGATTTGGAAATGTAAACCTATTAATTGAAAGTGAACAAAAAGATTAAAAAATCAGCTTACATATTGAATATATGAACATATACATGAATTATTTAATTTATTTTTCAAGAATTTAACGATTATTTTGACATAAAATTTGAAATCCAGCAACCAGCTTTCTAGAATGATAAATGAATTTAAAACAATAGCGTAGTAAAAGCTGATCATAAGGTCCTATTTTCGTAAGCAACGAATGTTTTAAATGTGCTTTTATGGGACAATCATTACTGCATTGTAAATTTTTAATTTAGGGAATGATTGCTACGTTGTCAAACATTGATTGTAATATTGATTGTTGATTGATTGATACTAGTACAGTATTTTTATTTACGGAATCATTGCTATGTTCTAAGTCTTTAACGGAATCGTTAAATAATTTTTAACCAGTTACGTTAACCCGTCATCTTTGCGCTACCATGCATCCTTCCATGATGAATCTTGGGCGAAATATAAGATCTTAATTTATGTTATCCGTGGCTTTGCAAATACCCTGCACTTACAGTGTTGCTGTTTGACAGGTTTTATTTATTTACAGGTTTGGCTTATTTGATCATGGCAAAGCACTCGAGGGCTATCTACCTAAGAGAAGGGTTGCCATCGTGGAGCTATTTGACAAAGAGTTTATCTCTTAGAATTAATCAATCTGTAATTATTAAACAAATTTAGCTTTTTAAAAGAAATAAATTCGTTTCGTAATCCTTCTTTTAATAATATATCCGACTGGTGCAATTTAAAATACATTTAATTCATAATATACTCGAAAGATAATTTGGTTAAATTTTGCAATATTATTCCTTGCTGCTATGTGTTACGTATCTGAGGGATGGATTTTTCAGTATGAACTCATGAGAAATAAAGATTGATAAATTACAGCTTTTAACAGTTCAGTTGCTTGGTGCAATTCCTATTTTAATTGCATTTTTTTAGTAAACGGTCTAATGTATGAATTTTATTGTTTCATGAAAACAAATTCTGCAAAAGAGATAAATTCTCTGTAAAACAAGGATTATTCAGAATTTTCCTGTTACTTCTAAGTAAACAGCAATTAACAAATAAGTTGTGTGCTTTAATTATTACAGTATTTTTTGCTATTAAACTAATGCTTAATAATAAGACTGCTATCAATTTTCAGATTCATCATATTATACATAATGTCCCAAAAATATTGACCTCAGCTTTTATTCCTTAAATATGATCGTAGACATATAATGTAAACTACGAAGTTACGTGAAAAAAGCTACAGAATTTTATGAAATCAATTTAAAATTTCAAGGAATTAAATTTAAATTAATAGAAAATTTACATTTTTATATGGCCCTCCGCACAGAAAAATTCTCAGTTGTCAAAATGTGGCCCATACACTGATAAGGTCATGTACAAAATTTCAGCATTTTATCACAAAATGGCGCAGAGATATAAAATTGCATAAATGCTGACTTAAACCACTTTTCTGTGCCTGGATATGATTTCGGGAAGCATAGCTTTCAAATTTGTAGATAAAATTAAAGGTAAGAGCCATATTTTATATGCTTATGATGCATTTTCGCATCCCATCGTCTGCGATCTATTTGTAAGCATTTACATTTTATATTATCAACCGCTCACCAAATTTGTTTAAACATATTTCTGCGAAATTTTAGGATAAAATGCTGAAATTTTGCACATGACCTTATCGGTCTATGGAGCACATTTTACTGACTGAGAATTGTACTGCACGGAGGCCACGTAAAAATGTAAACAAAACATTTGTGTATTCATTTAAATTTAATTCCCTGAAAATTTTAATTGATTTCATAGAATTCTGTACCTTTTTTATGTAACTTTATATTATATGTCTACGATCATATTTAAGGAATAAAAGCCGAGAAAAATGTTTTGGGACACCCTGTATAGATTCTTTATGTACAAAAATGGAAATGAATACCGAGAAGTAAAATAAATTTTAATTTACATAACTAACGAACGCCAATTGTGTATAATTATTTTACAGCAATTACAGGTTCAGTAAAGCACACTTTTACTTACTGATTCCAAAGAGCAACTCTAAGACTGCATTCAAGGTTTACTCAAAAGTTGATTATTGCAGCTCGCATTCTGTGGTCTTCTATAAGAAGGAACCTCAGTTCCTATCCAAATTTCTTCCTAGTGATTCTAAGTAAAGATACACCAGCATCCGAGCGGTAAAAAATTTGAATACAGGTAGATTTACCTCGGTTCAAATTCCAGTTAACGGTCTGGCTGCATAAGGGCTGCCGTGATTTTCTCCATGAGCATCATAAGTATCAGCCATCATATATTCATAAATACCTCATCAATTCATCTCATAAATAAAAGTCATCATTAAATCATAAATTCTCTTAAAACGATCC
>KK112235.1:427171-524155 GCA_000611955.2 Stegodyphus mimosarum | reverse complement strand
TGGATAAAAAAAAAAAAAAAAAAAAAAAAAAAAAAAACTGTAATCTATTGTTTAGTTGATTCAATAAATAAAGTGAACAAATAAATAAATAATAAAGTGAAGGAACTTAATATTGCCCAAATCCCTGGAAACTTCCCAAAATTAACTTATTTTCTGTTGGCTTCTAAATGGACAACCAACTAGTACTTTTTTCCGTAAGAGCTGTAAGCAGAATCTCATAATTAGCACTGACTATGCCATTTTTTTGTCTAAAATAAAGAAAAAACTATTTTCAAAATTAAATTTGCTTTAGATATTATGAAAATCAGTATTCGAATCAATATTCGTTATATTTAAAGTATCTCATCGTGTTCCTTTTGTTATTTTCTGTGTCTTGAAGAAATACATTTCATGCAAGAAAAAAAAAGTGCGTTTAACAAAAAACACTTAGTTTTTTGTTCTACTTTACAAAACGTTGTGGTCGAATAATAGAATCGGATAATTATAGGTTATATGAATTTTAAGTTTTCCCATCAAAGGTAAATATAACAAGTGTAAGGTTTTTTTAGAATCTTTTTGCTCACGGATATTTCATTTGTTTCGTGAGAAAATTTCTAAACAATGCATCATCACCATTGAATTTCAAAATGTGTAATTTAATAAAAACTTTGAAAAATATTATTTCACGAGTGGTCAAATCTGTGCAATTTCCTTAAGCAACTGCACAAATAGAGACTTTCAAAACAGATAATGGGGCTAATTAAGGTCATATGGGAAGCAACTGGTATACAACTTTTTCCTTTCCTCGAACGTGTCTTTGGTCGTGTCCTATAAGAATTCTAAAAAGTTATTAAATGTACAATCAACCTTTAGCTGTATAATAAAATCACAGTCTTTTGTTTAACATAAGAAGTGTCATTTTGTGTGACTTGTTAAATATAAGAACTATGTGATCAGATCAAACAAAATGTAAAGTAGTTTTAATTTGTTAAGGCAAGGTGAGTTTTGCGAAATTAAAAAACTATTCGTTTCACTCAATTTCAGTAGCCTTCATTAAATATAAGATTTGTTCTTCTAAATTCTTGTAGAACTTGTTCTCATTTTCTAATGTTCCTCATTAAGGAAGATATGTCCTATAAATAAAAGGGTTAATTTAAAAAAAAAAAAAAGCTAAATTAGCGCTTTTACTTGTGGTAGTTATTTACGGGAGTGCATCTTCTCATTCGATCATAATCAAGGTCATTTCATTTCACATAACTTTCATTTTATCATTTCTGTATGTGCTGTGTGCTTTTTATGTATACAGACATAGTTGTGTAAAGATTGGATTGAATTTTTTAAATTACTCCAAAAGACTTGACGAAAGGATGTCTTCGTGAAGAAATTCTGGAGGGAAAGGGTTCGTATTCATGTTACGTAAGGAGAAAAGAGCTAAAACTTTCATGTAGCCAGTCCTTTCGCCAGGATTTGAATCTAGGTCTGAAAAACCAGTGTTCATCGACATAACCTCTTCTTTGTTGGTGGACTCGGCCGGATTTTGGCTAGAAATAACTATTCTCTTTCTTTTCTAACTCAAGATTTAGATTCTGATCATACAAAAATGAGATTTCTAGATGTCTAGACTACCATTCTTTAAACTCTCAAGTCGACAACCTGTAAAACTATGTTAAAAATTTTGATCAGCGGAAGATGTGATAAATAAGTTTCATCTTCTTATGCTTTTCAGAACAATATTTATTTTATTAGAAAGTCATAACAGAAAGTAGATAAAACAGCTCCTTTCCCTTGTCCTAATTGCCTTCTCGATGTAAACTGCATGCATAGACGGTGGTAGGCTTCCTACCGCCTGGTGCAAACTCTGATATTCCTCTGTCTGTCCCTCGGTTCCTTCCTGAATTCTAAAACTTTTGCTGGCCCTAAATTCTACCGGCCGGTGCGGCCGCACCAGCTGCACCGGCTCTGGCGTCAGCCTTGAGTGCACATTGTTCTAGTTGGATTTCGTAACTTGAAGCAAAGATGAGTAGTTCAAGCTATAGCTTTAAAGCTTCTGGCGAATGTGAGAAATTCCAACACATAAAAATAATTGTTTTAAATAAGAAAAATCTCTCCTTCTTTAGATTTTTCATTTGTAATCTCATTAGTCCGCATTCCAGCACCCAGCATCATATGCATGCAATTCTGAACGTTTGAAGTTTCGTTAGATAACTTTAAGATCCATATACGTAGAAATGTTGGGAAAATGCTAGAAAATACTTAGAAATATATTTGAACATGATTAATTTAGCTTATGATTTTTCTCTCAAAATTGAGGTCTTAAAGCTTTTAAATAAATGTATAAAATTTGAAAAGAATAAAATCAACTTGCAACTATACTGCAATAAAGTTTTTCTTATTTACGTTATCAAGATAAACACAGAAGAAAAACATGCCTCAAATAAATCCTAAAAGTAAACCAGCAACCTGTTAGGCGTACATTTTTTAGCATAGAAAAATCTAGATTTTTAGCTGTGGAAATCGATAGAGTTTCTATGCTAAAAATCTACGTCTAACACAGGTTGTTGCTTCAATTTTATGAATTATCAAGATATTTAAAATAAGAGTTTTGTGTTGCATGCAGCACTGATTCTGTATGTCAAAATCAGCAGTTGCTGAAAATGACATATAATCAATGAGGTTGTTAAGTTGTATCAATTTTGCATGAAACGCATTAAAAAATTGAAGCTCTAAGTAATCAGGAGCTTAAAGAAAACTTAACACAAGGACTGTTGTTTAAATGATAAACTCACAGCTGTCTACGCATTGGATAATTGGCAACACACTGCGATATTTGCTCACATAATTGGCCACATATGAGGATTTTTACCTTCACTTCCATTTCATCATTCCTGGTTTGTCATTCCTTGAGAATTTAGTACTTTGCTGTATTCGAACTTTTAATGTTTTATGTTATATCTATTTTTCGTTTTTTTTTAGTTTACCGCTGCAAGGACAGAACATTGCTCTTGGACTGCGAGTCAGGAAATAACGTGTACCTTTAGAAACACTTTTATTCTGAAAGGTATATTTAGATTAGACACGAATGGGCTAACTGGCTGTTTAGGCCAAAATGAATATCCGGGGGTTTTATATTGAGGTTAAATGCAATCAAATGTAATATTAAGTGGATGTGTGAATATCATGGTGTATCTCTATCCTTTTAATAGAGGTAATTTTAATTAAATAAATTGTTCTTTTAAACACTGATTTATGACTTCTTTTTCTAGATGAGAGGTTTGCAGACTGAAATGTAAAATAACATATGCTCTCTATTTAATTAATATGCATATGGAAAGGATGAGTTCTAAATGTCAGGATTTAAAGATTTATGTCTTTCTTTATTGTCATTTCTACTTTTGTTCGCTTCCATCGGAATGCAAACCAGTTAATGTGCATATAAGAACAGAGTGCTTGAAATTGGGGGATGAGCTTTTGGCAACAATGTTGATCTTCATAAAATTTCTTACCTAAGTCTTAGAATTACGTAGATTAACTTGAGCTTTTGGCTAGCGTTGTTGCTCGAGTATTTAGTAATCTGAGCCGAAGCTTAATAGTGAACTGCCTTGTGAATTCAAAGCGTTTAACAGATTTTGTTAGCTTAAATGTCCCAAGCAACGATGAGTGATTTTGGGAAGCACAAGCATAGTTTAAGTTTAAATAAAAATGTTTATTTTAAACCTTCATCTGAGTCATAGGTGTTTCATTACTACAGGGCAATAAGTTTCCTGTCGGCCAACATGGAACCAGAATTTAGGGCTGTAAGTCTTAGGTTTCTGTGCAAAGATATTCGTGAAAAACCAAATATCAAGAAATAAATAAAATTGAAATAACTATTTAACTATTTCTGAAACTTTTAAGCCCACGGATCCTAACCTAAATCTGCAGTTCTGTTGGAAAATGAGATAAGAGATTTAAAAGTCAAAATTCTAGGGTATTGTTTGGAATAATGTTTCGAAAAAATAAATTAAAGCTTTCGAAAAGGATAAAAGGAAAATAGGGAAGGCGGAAAGACTGAAATTGCAGCAATTATTGCTTAAACGATGTTAACAATGCAAAAGGAAACGAAAGATTACGAATGGATCCATGAATATGAATCTAATACCAAGCAAAATTGGTTCTAAAGCCAATTCTGTTGTTTTCGAGAAATTGTCACTTCGTCCAAGACCTTCTTTTAATCAACAAGGAAAAACGCCATTTCCGTTCCTATTTTTATTTATATTTATTTTATAAATTTCTTTCTTTATTTTTTTTATCATTTCTAATGTTAGATAAAATGATAGAAATTTAGTGAGGTTAAGATTCAAAAGTAATTTTTCTTCAGTTTCGCGAAATTTGCTGCGTGCTAATAAGCAAGCAAGTATAGGATTTAACTTGAAGAATTTAAACATTAGCATTGAATAAATTGGTTTAGAATATAAAAATTAAATTGTCGGAAAGGGCTTGAGTTTTTCAGTCAAACTGAATAAAAGCACTTCTCAATAAAATAAAAGTGGGTGTCTTCTATTGTCTGATTTCCTTACTATAACTTACCACATTCTTGACTTGAAATCCCATTACTGAAATTTCATTGAGAAGTTGTGCTGAAATGATCAGAAACTTATATAGATTCAGCAACTATTTTCGGTAGCACGTAAAGAGAAGTGCCTTGGTTTAATAATTAATGAATTATATTTATAATTTATTCTTTAATTTTTAAAGCAAACTAACCTTGTTTACTTACTTCCTCCAATAAAAGGATGATTAATTTTTTAAACAAATGAATGAGAATTTTAACATAAAGAAGTATATTGAACTTCTAAAATTCTGTCGCTCATTATTTTAGAAGAATACTAGCTTAACGTTCTTTGGTTCTCAAATATGCATTATAATTTTTCCTGTGGGTATTGGTTAAAGAGCCACGTATATTTTAGAAGACTTTTGAAAGAACGCAGTACTATTTATGTAATGTAAACAAACCTAGCCTTTAATAGCGCAAATAACTTTGTAATGAATCTTCTCTCTTTTTACCGCATGCCTTGTGGTGTCATTGGAAACACGTCCGGTTAGCATGAATTTGGATTGGATTTTATAGATTACTGCAAAGCACACAAGATTTATCTGCCTAACCCTCTAGCATGGAAAGGCCCGGAGCTCGAATCTCGGCAAGAGCATTTTTCATTTTTCCCGATTCTTGCTGATAAATAAAACTGATGACTCTACAACATTTTATCTCATTTTCGTCATGTTACAAGTACGAAATTCAATAAGTTAATTCTTAATAAATAGTTTGGGTATTTTACTGATACAATATTTCAAGAATTTAAATACATTTTAAACAATGGATTCAGGTTTTCATATCTAACTGACATGTATTTCTTTTCTTCCAATAAAATGTTTGTATAATTAGCCAATTTATGGCATGTCTTAGAGAAAAACTAAGCTTTTATTTTTCTTCCGGCTCATTTAAACATTTTCCTTCTCATTTCTTACTGAATAGTATGTGCCACTCATTTTATTTATACATTTTCAAAATTAATAATATTTATATTAGTAATTTTATGCATTTCTTCTTTGAACGACAGTTTTGTACATCTTTCTCTTTAAGATATTAGCTTTATATTCATTCCACTTTGCTCTAATTGTGTTACGCATTTTACTTAGTTTTATTTTGCGTTTCGATGAAATATAAGTGCCTAGGAGATACTGTATAGTTCCCAGAATATACTCTAAAGAGATAAATAACTTGTGCGCAGTCTTCGCAGTCCCTACGAGTTCAGAAAGAGTACAAAGTAGCCTTGTAAAGTTGAAAAAGAATAATTGCAAGTATTCCCACTAGCATATAAGAAATGGTTATTAACACTTCTAAAAATGCATTGAAGACGAAATGGGGAAAACTGTTCGTGTTAACTGAATACTAAAACTACTGGCCGTTTATTTGAAATATCGAATGAAATATCAGACTACATATATGTTAAAAAAACATCTTTAACTTTGGCAAGAACTTTTATAAAATTCAAAGCAGACGTTCTACTCTTCAGAAGTCCATTGCGGAAATATAAGCTAGAACTTCACATGTAAAATTTAAGCACTAGGTATTATACTCGAGACTCATTTTGATCATGATTTATTTTGAATAGTGTGTACCTTAGATCGATGCAATAAATAATTAATCCTCTAAGAGAGGATTATCTGAATTCCTTTAGTGACGTTAATTAAATAATTTTTCTTATGTAACTAGAGAAAACTAAAAGTAATAATAACAGTAATAAAAAATTAAGAATTTTCCTCGAAACACAGAGGTAGGTCAACCAGATTGCATCATCAAAATTTTATAACAATTACATTTCTCCATCAGTCTCAGAAGTACCTACGCGATCGCGGCTTAAAGAAAATCAATCACTTCAAGCAAAATACCTTTCCCAATCACACCACCTGCTTCGACGTAATTTCTAAAGAGTGATTGAAGCACACCACCCAGATTAATTAGCATTTTTATTGCCTACTAATTTCCATATACATTGTGTGTCATCCTTTATTTATTAAATAGGCACAACATGCGTGAAATTTCCCGCTTTCTGCTTTATCTCACAGAGAAATCTTGATTCTGCGTAATTCATGCTCTCACGTTACTGCCTACTGATATCTCTACTAAGCTGAGTCTTTTCTCATTAATGTGCTGGAGTATATCCAGAGTTTCACATTCCTCTTGATCGAATTTTTATGGGGCGGGGTAAAAAATGCAAGTCATCTGTACTCAACTCGTTTATTTCTTCAAAAGTAAACTCTAAATACTTTAAGATGATGTATGAGTTCAATGAAAAGAGAATTCCAGGCTTGTGATGCACGCGAAATAATAAATTTTTGTCTGATACAAACTGAATGGAAACTTTCGAAATGCTTGAAAAAAAAAATAAAATATGATTTTTGTTAAACAGAATTTCCGCTATGAAAATATAAATTGAATTTCCGCTAAATAGAATTTTTTGAATCACTAAATGGAATTCTTCTAGCCGACTTTGTAATACATGGATATAAAATTTGTTTCATTTCTTGCGTTTCTGCAAAAAGCAGTGAGATAAAAAATGTTAAAAGTTACAAATTCAAAACAATGTAATTAATAATTGCATTTTGTGAAGTTTTTTCTGCTTTTAGATTGCATAGTTAGTGGCCTTAGATGATGTAGTGATTAGAGGAGGTTGACTGCTAACTTAAAACCAAAGGATATGTATTCGACTGTCCTGTAAGATTTGGCTGTATGTAGTGTCTTCCTTTTTCCTCGCTGGTGTATTATTGGTTTATAACCTGTAGTACGCCACAGCCACTGTTTTCATTATTTCTCGATGGTAAAACAGCTAAATGGCCAATCATTTCGGCCATTCACGATGCATGTTTACCAACAAGTGTCCTGATGTTGAGACAGAGAAAAAAGCGCTGGTATGTATTTGATTGTCTGCACAGATATATAAATACATCAGTAGCATTTGGACTGGTGTATAAATATCATCATTAGCATCTGCACTTGTATACATCGGCATTGTTGAGTTAATGGTATATAAATACTCAGCAGTGTGACAGAAAAGTCTGCAGAAACTTTTCTATTTTGGGAACTATGACAAGAATTGAAATGAGATATTGAATGAGGGTGATGGGTAAAAAGCATTATCTGTCAGAGGATATAAGAACACGGCTGCAAACTTTAAGGAACATTCTTGACCTTTTTCGAAAGTAGCAAGTGAGAAAGAGGCCCTGTGTACATCAGCTTAAGCTAGAATCATTTCAAATACAAAATAATGCAGTTTAGTATTTTAGTGACGAATGACCAAAAATATTGAAGCAAATGGACTATTAATGGTCTATTATTTCTCCTTTGCATGTGATACAATATGGTACTGACTGTCCAGCAACTGAGATTGCCTTTAGGAATTATGAAAGAAGCTCCACGTTATTGCTGATAAGTTTATCAGAATTCATCTTAACAGAGATTGCATCATTTACAGCACTGTTGCCAAACTGTTAAAACATTTTAATGAAATACAATCAGCGTATGATGAAGACCATAAATGGAATACGAACGCTGTAAAAAACGATGCGTAAGTCACTGTAGGTACAAGTGGGGCGGGACGCTAGTTATTCACCATTTGGGAGTACAGACCTGCCGCAAACAGCTATTAAGCTCTGACCCAATTTCGATCGAGAACATCCCGGACTTCAAGTCTCCTACCCTACCACTAACCACTCTAGAGGACTTTCTGTTCTCCGTACATTTTGAGTGCCCTTTGCCGTACGGACAGTATTTACTTACAAACATTCATGTCTTCTCCAGTATTCGAACGCGAGCCCAACGATGCAGCAGCTAGAAGCGTTAAACGCTTTACCGAACAAGACAGCCATAAGCCACTGCAGTTGTGATTGCTTTCGTGAGCAGTTGTACTCAGCGCAGTACATGTTTACTTAACCTTGGAAACAAGACTTAACTGAAGTTCGAGTACTCGATTATTGCTGAATTGAGTGGGCAATTTAAGTTAAGCTATTACAGGCAAATGATACTGGATTATGGCTTCAGTATAGACGAAACAGGAGCTCAGTGAGGATCCTTCATTCTGTGAGAGGATTATGTTCAGCGACAAGGCTATTTGTGTATGAATGTTAGCAAATAAAACCGCAGTTATTGATGGATCTTTAAATCTATTGTGCACAGATCTCACCCAAAGAGTTGATGTTGTCAAAATCATGGTGTGGAACATTTTCCATTGCTCATACGAAAGCTTTCAATTCATTACTTGGACATCCATATTGTGATGGATCACCAAGAATGAAGAAATAACAGGCCATTAACTTATATCCTTCATAATCAATAAAAATATCATACATCTAGCTTAAATTTATGAATCGGAAGTTCACGTTTTCTCAAAATGTTTGAGTATGATTCAAAATGTCATATTTCTTCAAGATAGTGCATGCAGTACTATATCCTACACCAGAATTAACGCTTTCTATCTATCTTTCAAACCAGCATTTAGTTTCGGTTCTTGCAGCAGTTTACGAAACAGAAAAGGATTTTCATACTGAGAAACTCTGTATACATATATAGTGTATTGCTGAATGATCAGAAATCTGAATATTTCTTGAATGATGACTTTTTAGAATCCTTCTTTTTTGTCTTTCGTGTTGCTTGTATAGCTTGTCAGGACTAAGTGTTCGGTGCATATTCTTGGCAAACATCTTCGTGAACTCCTTAAGTCCTGATCTGGAACAGGGAGCTGAATGCAGCTATGTTCTGTGGTAGAAAACTGTGGTTAAGTGGTAGAAGAACTGCACTTCAGAAGGTCTTAAAATCCTCTTTTATTAAACCACAATTATTTACAGCCATTTCCCAACTCGGGAGGGACACAGAAAATAACGACCGCACTTGGGTCTTAAACTGAACAATCAAATAATTTAAACTAAATTTAAATAGAAATTAAGTAACCGTTGCTCACAGAGCTATGAGCGCGAGGTTGGCCTCTTTGCGAAAGGGTGCGTAGCAAGATTTAACTAATACTAACGCACTTAGATTTACTTCAATAAATAATAGCGTAACAGCGCTACGGCTTAGAATTTAAATACTAGCTGGCCAGGCGAACGTTGAACAGAGTAACAGTGGTTTGAGACTAAAAGCTCTCTCACACTGAGAGGTTCCTACCTCTCGCTTAAATAGCAACTTGGCTCCACTTCAAATTAGCAGAAAGCTGAAACGCGCGCTTATTCTAACGGGAAGTTGAAATAAGAACAGATAGAAAAAGGCAAATTAAAATAAAACTTTGTTAGTTTAAACTAAAACCTTACAAGCTTACTCTTATGCTGCATGAAAGTATCCTTCCTTCAAACTGTCACTGATAGCTAATCATCGGCCATAACCGACGATCATATTTAAAGAAATTTCTTTGTACTTTCTCAAGAAAAACAAAATGAAAAAAAAAACACCTAAATTGTTTTCTCAGTCGCTGTTCAATGATAGCTTTCATACTGCAAAACTACCTCAGTCAGTTTTGCAAATGCTCCTATTAATGATATAAAACAAATGATAAATTTTATCTGAAAATCATTCTATAAACGAGCAAATATTTTTAAAAAAAACACGGTTTTAAATCTTAAAAAAAAACGTGCGTCAGTGGTCCCAAACTCAACGATACAAAAACAACTAACGGTCCAGGAGATTTTTTTAAACAAAGTAAAGTTTTTTAATGAAAAATAAAAATTATTTAAAATTTTACTCACTAAATATTTATCAAAGGACACATAAACAATCATAATAATATCGCTAATGAAAACATTTTAAATTGATATTACATTTTCTATCTGAAATCTAAAGTTTCGTACCTGCAAGACAATTTTGTTGATTATACGTTGTTATTCAAATATGCTGATTGCTAAATATTAACCTTAGAATTACAATCTTGACGTTCATCCGGCCCATTCTTGAATTCAGATTACCAGTTTACCGCTGTGCATCTGATACCAACCTGAATAAAGTAGAATAAGTCTGATTAAGTACTGCCCTTATCATTAGCGGTCTGAGACACTGCTGTCCTTAAGAAATTGTCCTTTTTGAGACCGACTCTCAACCTTTGCACCTTAGAAGACAAGCTGTGCTCGTGAAATACTATAACAAACTTTCTAGTTATAGCCAACACAACAAAGCATCAGCTTACCTTAATAAGGTGAGAAACCATCAAAGGTTAAAGAAAAACATTCCTTTCAGTCAAATTGCATCTCAGCACTTACCTTATTGTGACGTTTTGCTGCTCCCTATATCATTGCTGGAATCCATCGGAGGGATTTTCAAGGGTCCACTTTCGCTTTCGTCTTTTATTAATAAGAAAGATTTGTCATCGACCACCTTAAACAATTGGCCTTGGACATCGTAAACAATATAAAAATATGTATCATCAAGGTCTTCACTACTGGTAGCAAAATTGTTGAAAATGCAGGCAGCGGAATTTGCATTAAGTCCCCTCAGGAAAAAGTGACATTTTGTCAACGTAACCAGGATTTCTATTCTGTTTTCAGAAGCAAATTGATAACAACTGATTTAGGACTCGAAGCTGTTCTAGCTGAAAAGGAATTTGGCGATTTTGTGGATCTTATCTGATGGCCTCTTTATCTGATGACATCTTTAGCTACTGGATCTCAGTGGGAAATAATAACCGTGTTTCCATCCTGCATGTGTTAAAGCTGGTTTTGCTGCACCATGATGTCCATCTCCATTGGATCCCATCTCATGTAGACATTTACGGCAAAGAAATAGCAGAGCAAATGGCAAAGAAAGTTTTTACTTAAGTTACTCCTTTTTTGTATGTATTCTCCCTGAAAAAGATCACACAATATGGCGGAGAGGTTTATCACTGGTAACTAGCCGGGAATGGCTCTAACTCTTACATGCGATAGAAGCTCTCGGACTGCGGTTTCACGACTAGTAGGTGGTGACATCAAGTGCCTTTCTGTCTATGGGGCAGGAAAGACTTCAACACGGCTTCAGAAGAACACATGTTGATTCTTTAGGCCTTTCAAAAGCGGACATATTTTCCAATCCCTTTCTTGTTCTCGAATTTCTTAGAGTCAGCGGACTTTCAGATTTTATCTGAACAACGACAAAAAAAATTCTTAGTCTAATATTTACTTAAAATAGTTTTAATTTTGTTCTGTATTTATTTTTCAAATATAACATGGAAGAAAATCCTTGTACACACAAATAGGTTATGAGAAAAGGCAATAAAAATTTAATAGCTTTGTTAATAAGGCAATAAAAATTTAATTGTTTACTCGGTTCACCAAAAGATAACAAGTGTATTATTTTTCAAATTTTCAGTTAAAGTTCGATCACAGGAAATTTCTATGACTTGTTCTTTTTCTTCACGAGAAAAAATTTCACGTACATTTGAACAAAATGGATTTCTAATCCAATTATCTTTTCCATAATCATCTGGAAAATACATGTTGAAATTATTTATCAAAGAAAAACAACGATTTTTAATGTAGGATGCTAATTCTTCTTCTATTTTCAAATTATTTTAGGTTAGAAACCTCTCTAAAAGTGGTAAAAAGCTTAAACTATCATTATCCAGTTCCCTGACTATTAGTTCAAGTTTTTTTTTATCATTTCTTTTATTTCATCTGTAATAGTAAACAAATTAACACTTTGGCCTTCTAAACCTAAATTTAATTCATTTAACTTTCCCAGAATATTAGCTAAATATGTTAAACTCGCCAACACTACTTCACTAAATAAACATTTTTGCAATTCAAATTTTGAATCGCAGAGGAAAATTTGAATTTCTGATCGAAGTTCAAAAAGACGATTTGAAACTTTGCCTGTGCATAACCACCTTACTTCGGAATGTAGCAAAAGCGTTTCATATTCACTGCCCATCTCTTGATACAAAATTGTAAATATTCTTAAATTTAAAGCTTGGCTTTTAATAGAATTGCCAAATGTCACAGCTTCATTCAAAATGATTTTCAGGCTTTCGAGTATTGTTTTGGCTATTAAAGCTTCATAGTGTATCGAACAGTGAGTAAATTTAGTTTCAAGTGCCTCTTTTTTACTTCCTTGTACGAATTAAAAAGGAAGTATTGTAATCGCGAAAAATTTCGGGTACCATATTTCATCGAAAATATCTATTTTGACAGCTATCGAATGCAATTTAAAGATGTTTTTGAGTGACATCCGTACGTAATGACAGAATAAAGGACTATTTTCTCCCCAAAAAATTGTAAAACTGATTTAAAATGGATTCTGAAGAGATTTTTCTCGTAGCGTCTGTGCATACGTACGTACGTATGTACGTATGTATCTCATAAAACTCAAAAACGAGTAGCCTCAGAACGTTGAAATTTTGTATATACGACTGCTATAACATTAGATGTGCACCTCGCATTTTAGTTGCAGTTGGCAGAACCAAAAGTATATAAATATATGTATATATATATCCACTCTGTTACGCGGCTCAGTGAGCTCAGTTTCTTTATTCTTACATGTTTGTAAATTGTGCATTTTTTGCTTTAAAAAGGATTGAATTATGTTGTTCTTATCTTCTGGTTAAGGTTTTTATGCCTTTAGTTAATCTCCATAGCAACCATATTTGTTTACATTTGAAACTTAGATAGTGGATTTATTGCCAATCTAGAGAAACTTAGCTTCGTAACAACAAACATAACGCCGCCTTTTATTATTGCGAATTAAATCATGGAATTTATTCGAGGAAAAAGTGTTTAATATTTACTTCGGGATTTTTAATATAGATATTTTGAGTTTTTATGTATTCGCGAAGTGAGAACTGAATTAATTAGTAGCGCATGCGTATTAGGTAAGCGGCGCTGAATCATGTGTGGAAAACTGTTTCTTTTTATTTGTTTAATTTCTTTTATACATTGTTTTAGATTTCTTATAGTATTTGAAAAGAACTTGTGGTAATTCTTCAGATGCTGTATTTTTTGCTCACTCTGAGTTATAAAATGTATGAGATGTAACTCTCTGTTAAGTGAACCTAGCGCCGAAGTGTGGCTATGGTTAATAAATATAATGAACTTTAAAGAGTGCATTTATTCTATTGTGGTTTATGCGCTATCGACGAAGTAGATTTAATTCAAAATTCGTTAATTATTAATTTAATATATTTAAAATAAATACAGGAAAATTGCGTATAATTTAATACTCCGTACAAGGAAGTCATGTGGTGTACACACCAGATTTTTTTATATGAGAAATAACACCGGAGTGTTTTCCTGTTAAAGCTCGAGCTCCGTCACAACATACGGCAATGCGCTTGTTCCAATGAATATCATTCTGAGACATAAAATTGTCAATTACTTTGAAAAGTTCATTTGCAGTTGCTCTGTCATGAAGAGATTCACAAAATAAATATTCTTCGGCAATTCATTTATCTTCTTCGAAACGTATGTAAACTTATAATTGAACAAAGTTCATTATATCAGTACTTTCATCCAATTGTATTGCGAAATACTCACTATGCTTTATTTTTTGAATATGTATCTCTTTTATGGAATTTGCCATTTCATGAATTCGTCGACTTACTGTACCATTGGATAACGGAATATTATTAAGTTCATTAGCCGCTTTTTTGTTGAATAATATTAAAACGATATCTTTAGCTGCTGGTAAAAAAAAATTTTTCTCCAACAGTGTGAGCCTGCCCAGTCTTGCCAATTTTTAGGCTTTCTAAGTAATTAGCTTCGAAAGTTTCTCAGTTGAAGTAACCAAACCATTCATTACTTGTTTATTATTTTTTAACTCTGATAGTTTCCTCTTAAAACAGTCTTCAAATATATAGGGCTCATATTCAAGATATCTTTTAAGAAACGATGGTTTCATGCTTTGATTGAATAATAGTTCACCGCAATAACACACTGATGATGAGGATCCATTTCATCTCCATTCCAAGTAAACCCAAATGATAATAGATTGTCCTTGAATCCATTACCTGTTAATCATCACTTTTCCGATTAGTCAATTCTAGCCATTTTTCCATTTTGAAAATCTAGGTTTGTTTTATTATTTTCTCACAAATATTTAAATGCACAAAATATTATGAGTTCTTTCAAAACAAACACGATACTCTTAAATCGCACAGAAAAGTAAGGAATACAAAACGACAAAATACCTGCTGTTAGAGACAGTAAGTCGAAGTAAAAAATTATTCTAATTTGAAAATCCAGCAATATGAGCCCGGAAATGGTGGGGACATAATGTATGGACATGATAATAAATCGCTCAACTCTAAAATAATTGATGATGTACTATTGTCTTTTTAGAGGAACTTATTTTTATCTCCTATTAAATACAAAATCCATTTCTATTACTACTTCTAAAAACATTATTTATGCCAAATTTTGTTATGCCTATGGCTAAAAGAACATTTTGTGAAAATAGAAACAGATTATTATGTCAAAATCTACGAGCGGTTATTAACCCTGCGCAAAGGTCAAATCGCATAAATTTACGACTATTAGAGAAACAACTTAAACAAGATGCTGTGCTATTTAATTTTTGAATTTAATAGTTAAAAATACTTTGTTTCTTTGCGTACCACCTATTTTTCTCTTGCGTGCCAACAGCGGTACCCGTACCACCGGTTGAGAATCGCTGGTCTATGCGATTTTGGTAATGAAAAGAAACATAAATAAAAGAAAAAAGTATCATTTTATAAACAATAAATATAATAACACATCGGAAAACACCGGGTATATAATTTTCAGTTAAGTATTTTAAAGTGGATGTTTGTTTCAGACTCAGAATTCGTAGGAATGTTGAAATAATTGTAAATACTGCCTCCTTTTCTTAAAAGAAAGCATTACAATACGAAAAAAAGAGATTTCAGTTTATTACAATAAATAAACATTGTAAAAAGAGCAGTATTTTTCATTGCATTTACGTCTCATCGCCTGCACTTAATCTAAATAAATCTTATTGGATACAATGCTTAAAAGCAGAACTGCAAAAACCACGATAATAACATAATTATAAAGTACTTTCTCATTTCTTTCTTCGCACATGAATTGTTTTATACAAAAAATTTTGACATTCCATAAAAAATATCTGATCATGACTTTCAGTTTAAGTTGCACATTCCAAGCAAAAATATATATAAAAAGGTTTGGATCATCAAGTTCATATTTAATTAATATATAATTCTGCATAATTTTTTAACGCTATGTTTTTATATTAAAGTCACTGTACATTTAAACAGACTTATTGCATTATCTTTGAAGTGCTACTAACATGTTTTTTTTTCATTTCATACGTTTTCAATATTATTTAAAGTACTTTTATAATCCCTTATACTTTTGGGATCTGTATATAATATTTATCCATCGCATGATTATTTATTGTAGTATATAATCTTCAAAATTTATACACTTTTCTTCTCCCTGCATACGAAAAATATAACTCTGAGAATAGTGTATACGTAAACACAGGAATAAATTTTAAAAAAATATTATTAAAAAATTCAAAGCTTTTGCTTATTCTTAATTCCAGTTCTGTTTGTATACGTGCTAAATATTTCCGTTACTACTATGTTTTTGTCAGATTGTTTCTTGGAAATATTTCGTTGTACCTTAACATAATGACCAGTGTAAAATACTTTTATTTTCTTACAATTTTTGTCTTAGGTATTTATAGAATCTTATAGATAATGCCCTCAGTGTTTAAATATTCGTTTTAGTATTAAGCAAATTTTCTGTACTTGTTCCTGTTGCTTACTTGGTTCTCAATTTACACTCGGACCCCTGTTTAAATATTCGTTTTAGTATTAAGCAAATTGTCTGTACTTGTTCCTGTTGCTTACTTGGTTCTCAATTTATACTCGGACCACTAACATACCCGTCACCTTTGATTTCCCAAGTACCCACCCGTGGACCATAACGTCTACAGTGGGAAATTACGTTTTAAAGCAGGAACCTGCAGAAGCGCGTATTATTATTACTGAGATCAGACGAAAGAAAGAGCAGTTTCAAGTTGTTTTCCATTCATTATTTAGTGGCTTCTAAATTTCTCTCCCAAAAGGAAAGAACAACTCTTTGACATTAATAAAAACAGTCGATTCACTGTTTATTTCATAAAATCTTTACACAGGCATTTTTATTGTTGTGTAGTTAAACTAAAACACTACTCAGTATCTGAGTATGTGTTTTATCTAGAAGTTATTCTAGGAGGCGTAAATTCTGATTTTTGAAACGTGTGCCTTGGCTTCATTAGGTGTAAATGTGGTTTCAATAAGGAATATACAACTGCCATAAAAGGTGATCAGTTAGGATTTTCTGCCCACAAATATGTGTAGCAGATATTGAATGAAGACTGTCTGAAACTTTTGAGTAGATAAATTTAACCGCGGATAGGAAATTTTTGAAAAATGATGCTGGCTATTTTGCAGATTTAGAAAAGTCACCTGCATTCCTCTTTACAAATTTTTTATTTGACGTTAGTAAGCGTATTTAATTGTCTGTAAAAGTTGTTCCTAAATTTTTTTAAACTCATTATAATCTTGCTCGTTTGTCATTTTCCTCCTCATTGTCCGGAAGATACGCAATTTTTTACAAAAAACGACAAGTTTGCAATAGTAATTTTCTTCTTCATTTTTAGTTGGCAATACAAGGTACTATTAACCTCTTATTTTATTTTTCTAAAATTTTGAACTAATTCAGATGTGTCATTGAAGTACGCTAATGTGCATAGTCTATCTTATCAGGACCCTGTAGCTTTTACTTTTTTGGAAAAAGCCCACATATTGCAAAACTCATTTCGTTGTTTTGCGAGATTGATACTGTTCGCTCTAACCTTTTTCAACGTAGAATTTGATGAATCATTATTACTAGAATAGCTGGAAACATTTTTTCTAGACTCCCTTCAGTTTTTGAAGTGCAATATAAATAAGTAATTCCTTTTTGAAAATTACTTTGACATAATGATAATGAAAGAGGTAAATTAGGGACAGAATTAGTTTTCAGTATCCTTTTAAAAGTTAAGCCAAGCAATTTTGCTTTTAAATCCAGTATGTAATCATTGTTTGTAAAATTAAAAAAAAACCTATCCTGAATTTTCGATATTGAAATCGTGTACTTTTTTTTCAGCGCACAATCCACAGTTTAGGGAGTTCTGGATCAAAAAGACAACGATAATATCCTGACTTTCAATTTTCTTTCTGTAACATTGGAACAACGCTACAGCAAAATTTACCATTTCCGACACTTTATAATAAGAAACTGAGTTTACGCCCACAAATTAATTTAAATTATGCAGGCAACAAAAAGTAAATAAACGCTCAACACGAACGACAGTTGCCCACAAGACGTAATGCCCACGCGGGATAATTTTGCCCCTTAACTACGCATCACTCGTGAGCACTCCTGGAGGTATATGATGCTAGTTAAAATCAGATGATATTAAAGAATTTGGAGTAAAAGTCTGTTATAGCTTAAACCTGTGCAGTTAACAGGTATCCGTTAGGCAAATAAATACAGGTCATGTATTTTGCGACACGTATTTACGACAAATGTTCTTAAATCATAGCTTCCCAATATTTTTGGCTCACCGCCCCTTCTTCAATTCTCCCCCTTCTCCATA
Source organism: Stegodyphus mimosarum (assembly GCA_000611955.2). NCBI lineage: Eukaryota > Metazoa > Arthropoda > Arachnida > Araneae > Eresidae > Stegodyphus > Stegodyphus mimosarum. The sequence continues at coordinate 506,040 of KK112235.1, read as the reverse complement.
TAAGCGGCCACTTCGATCTGGACAGCATCCCTTCCCTTGCAGTAATACTATTGCTACGAATTTTGTACACATAGGATAAACTTCAGAGAAATTACATTTGAAATCGTTTTATTTTTCCGTATAATGTAACATGAAAATCTAGAGGAAGGATGATCTGCCAGAAAAATAAGAATGCAGGGGCACGTTTATTTAACACTGAGTAAATAATGGCAATCTCGCTAATTTGGCGAGATATCTCCAAGCTGGCAACAGTTTTGGCGAAAACATTTTGTAGCCAAAATCGCCAAAATTCACCAAACTTGGTGACTATTTGACAACGTTTTGGTACAGTCCCTGTATCACCGTAATAAGTATTGTAATTGAATTCGTATGTAGCTGTAGCCGGAATTCGACCCTCACATGTCTTCCAGTAATTTCGAGAAGCAGAAAGTGCTAGAAATATCTCGGTGGCCGGATGAAAACAATATAAGGCTGGAGAGAGCCTCTTCCCTCAGTTGTTGTTAACAATTGTTAGTTCAGAACGATTTCGGAGTATAAAAGTTTCGGCTTTTAGATGCGCTTTGCTTGCATTGTGCTTAACGTTTTTAGTAGTTTGAAATCTAACTACTTATTGTACTTTGTGATATTCTGAAGAGTCATATGACTGTTTTTATGGAAAGTTCCAGAACTCTGAAATGTTTCTTTCGATAAAATAAATCTTATCGACCTATCGTCGGAGCTATGTGCATTCAATCTAGTATGAACATGTACGCGCGTAACAGTATGTTAGATATTGTTGCGTTTTCACGGGTTCGTAGATTTGAGAGTATCCGATGAAAACACGATGCAGAACAATCAAAAGCACAATTTATTTACAGGAATTACTATTTACAGCACAGTTCCAAAATCACCTTTAAAAGCGTCGAAAATCTACAATAAATACGCTGAAACAATCAGCAACACAGCTTCAGGCTGTAACTGTACAGGTAGCTTCACGGCAACACTAAACTTCTAATAAACACCGTGGAACAATCACCAATACACTGTCAAGCTATACTGTAAAGATAGCTTCACGGCAAAGCACTATCTCGATTGCTTTCCGTTCACAAAACTCTCGCGTAGCAGCTATTCTCACAACTAATCACACTGCTCGCAACACTTCACAATTTCGCAACTTACTTCGCAACTCTGCAACTAACTGCTCTCAGAAACGCAAGGGTTTATATAGCTTTTCTTTAAGTTCGACACGTTTCGAGAAATATCTCGACAGGAAGTTATTCTAGAAGCTTCCCGATTGGACCATGGGATATCGCCAAATGGGCGATAAAGTCGCCAATCTGGCAACCCTGCCATACACTATTTTATGGCAACCCTAGTGCTATGCCGGAAAGCTTACATACAGGCGCAACCGCCGAATTTTTCGTAACAATATGATTTGAATGTGACCTGTTGGCACTGACTGAAAATGGTGAAAACATTTTTGCCACTTACTGCTTGTGCACTTCATCAAATTATTTGTTAGAACTCACCATGTAGTACGGGAACAGAATGACACGATTAAAGATTTCCTGAAATATTTATAGTAATCAATTGATAAAATAAGTAAAGATTCTTGCCAGTGCACACGTAACTGTTTAAACTGAAAGGTCAAGCTTCTTGCGCGTACTGGAAATTCCTTGATATAGATTTGTCATCATGTTTCTAGATCTTTCGTCGTGTTTTTAGTCTGATAGACTATGTTTCCTTGGACTAGTTAAATGAATCTACATGCACCTTGAACCAACATATATGGAAGGTCGACTAGCATAATTTGCTATGATTCTGTTAAGACGCATGGCTGTAATATCTGTATGATTAAGTGTTTATGTATTTGTTTTAATATTAAGCAAATTTTCTATACTTCCTTCTTACTTGTTGCTCACTTGATTCTCAATGCTTCCATATTAACACTCAGACCAGTAACATATCCTTCATTCTTAGATCTCCTGAGTACCCACCCGTAGACGATAACATCCACACTGGGATATCATGCTTTAAAGCAGGAACTTGAAAAAGCGCGGATTACTATTACTAATATTAGATAAAAGAAAGGGCTGTTTCAAGTTGTTTTCCATTCATTATTTAGTGGCTTCTTAATTTCTTCCCCAACTAACCCCAAGGGTAACCCCAAGGGAAACCTCCAAAGGGAAAGAATAACTCTTTGACATTAATCAAAAGCAGTCTACACTGACATATTTATTGTTATATCGTTAAACTAGAAGCAAAGCTCCTAGAAGTTATTCTAGGAAGTACAAATTCGGATCTTCGAAACGTGTGCCTCAGTAAATGTGCCTCAGTAGTAGGTGTAAATGTGGTTACACTAAGGAATACAAAATTAGCGTAAAATGTTATCACTTTAGGAGTTGCTGCCCACATATATGTATGGCAGATATTGATTGAAGACTGTCTGAAACTTTTGAATACATAAATTTAACTGCTGATAGGAAATTTTTGAAAAATGATGCTGACTATTTTTGATTAGATAACACCAATTATGTCTTAAAGGAGGAGGCTGGATGTATCTTATTTTTGCAGTACAAGCTTGAAGTAAAACAGTTTATTAGAGCTGCTTCTACTTTATTAACACGCTGTAGTTTCAGGCCTTTGGAAACAATTTCAAACGACAGCCAATTGCGTGGAAACCTAATCGCGGTCATCGAAGACTATGTGCACCCCCTTATGATAAGCAGTGGGCAGGTTCTGGGACATCTGTGTTGCGTAGATTATACATAAAATAACTTAATGCCCGGGTACCCCGGATTTGTGTTTCATAAAGCGTCAAAGCCGTAACATCGTGTTACGATATACAGAAGAAAAATTAACATAATTGTTTAGGATACTGTGGCTAACTGTCTACAGACCCGTATTTTACTACTTAATGAAACGCAAAGGAAATAATTCAATGTATTTTATTTAATGAAACGCAAAGGAAATAATTCAATGTATTTTATTTAATGTGACGCAAAGGAAATAATTCACATATCTATAAAAACTAATGTGCTTCTTCTTGAAAGGAAGAAGAATTTTCTGAACATCAACGTAGCGATTTATTTACACAGAAAGAACTTTTTCTCCTTTTATACTCAGCTATTGAAACAGGCACATTATCTAAATTCTACACTCAGCAAAAGATTCATCAGAATTCGATCAATTGAGAAAAGAAAATATCTTTCTAACCGTTGCCATCACATTTTTATCAATATTGCTTTTAAAATATTAAACTAAAATAAAAATGCTAAACACGATATCAAATATTATTGCACGTGAGCAGTTACTTAACAGTTCGAATTGGAGTCGTCAGCATGTGAATTGCAAAGCAATTGAATGGTCTAATGAACTATTTACGGCTAAATCAACATTTACACTGGAATTCGATAATAATTCGCTCCGATCCGTGAGATCTATATTGAAGAAGGACCACCAGACAAGTCCTATATTATATATTATCATTGAATACCACGTCTTTATGGATGGCGATTTAAGGTATAGGCTGGATTGTTTTTGAGCTTTATTCTGATTTGCACTGCTTTACAGATAGTACAGTGACAGATCATAAATATTGGGCTGAAGTCCCCATTTGAGATTACACACTTCAGCAGCTGACCCGTTTTTCACTACACTACACTTCTACAGAGAACAAAACCTAGTGTATCTCGACAGTGAAGGCATTGCTTATATGGAAGTGGTCATCCTATTCGTTTGACTTCAATCGCAACGAAAAATCTTTAGAATGCCCTTGCATGTTCTGTCTTTAACCGTATACCATCTCCAGCTATTCTCAAAGAGCTGAAAAATGCCTTATTAAAGAAATGACAATTATTGTTCTCTGAGCTCCGCCACTTGATTGGAAGGTACAGAATGCCACTGAAGAACTTCTGTGACGATCAGAGGTGGTCATATTCTAATTAAAGTAGTTTCATTTCTTTGCATAACTCGCAAATATTTTCTGAATTTATAAAATTAGATGAGCATGAAAGATTGTAACCATACCTAGTTCTATTTTATTTGGTATTATTACAGAATTTATAACCGTGTCAGGACTGAGTGTTCTGTGCGTAGTTTTGGCAAACATCTTCGTGAACAGCTGAAAAGTCTCTAAGTCCTGATCTGGAACAGGGAGCTGAAATCAGCTATGTTCTGGTGTAGATACTGTGCTGAAGTAGTATAATAACTGCACTTGAAAGGGATTTAAAATCCTCCTTTTATTAAATCGATATTATTTACAAATCACTTCCCAACTCGGAAGGGATACAGAAAGTAAAAGACCACACTTGGGTCTAAATGAACAATCAGATAAATTTAAACTAAAGCTAAATAGAAATTTGATTAATCTTTGCTCACAGAGCTAATCGCGGAGTTGGCCTCTAACTAAATGGTGCGTAGCAAGAATTACTTATACTAGTGCACTTGGATTTATTTCAATAAGCAATCACGTAGTAAGCACTATGGCTTATAATTTAGCTGCTAGCTGGTCAGGCGAACGTCGAACAGAATGACCGTGATCTGAGACTAAAAGCTCTCTCACTCTGAGGGGTTTCTACCTCTGGTTTAAATAGTACTTGGCTCTACTTCAATATTAGCATAAGCTGAAAACGCGCGCTTCTTCTGACGGGAAGTTGAAACAGAGAAGAGATAGAAAGATTTAAATTAAAATAAAACTTGGTTAGTTTAACTAAAACCTTATAACCGAACTGTGTTACATAACGCAAAAATTTGAATCAATAATGAAAGCATAGCTTTTCCATTTAGGTCACATTTACTGTACGTGGGTTAAATTTGGAAAACAGTGTTAATCTTGATTCCAAGGCAAGAAAAGGTTGCAACGTAAATGCTATTAACTTTCTGTTTGAAAATCCTTTTCGTAAGAATCCACTTTAAAGATAGTTATAGCATATTATATTTAAATTATCAGACGAATAATTAGACAGATAGCTGTTATTTTAGAAGGTATCAAAGCATCTAGTATGTAAAGCGCTAAGAAGTTTTCTATGCTAGTTTAAACCTCAATAAAATATCAAGCCCTTCACCCCCCCAAAAGTATCCAAGTCTCTTTTCTCGAACATTTAAGAGGTAAATTAAAGAACTGGACTATAAATCCATATTGGGGATTTAAAAGAAAACTCTTTGATCGTATTATAGCAAAAATCACTGGAATAAAGTAGTAGGTCTGCAGGAAGTATCTGATATCTGATTACACTCTCTTTCTGAAAGACGCTAAAATTGCAGATGTTACAATTAAACAGTAAAATTTGCACCTTATAATTTTTAAAGGAAGAGAAGACTTCCTTATTAGCCTCTATTACCCTCCTGTTAGTCATTAGAAATTTCCCCCGAATTCTCATAAAACAGGTGAGTCAATTTTAGTTCTTAATAGCTTCATTTAGTCGCAGACGAAGTGATTTATCATTACCTACCTGTTAATTGCTGAATAAAAATTCTTACTCTAGCTGATACTCGTTGTCAAAGTGTCAAGTATCATTTTTTAACTTCTGGACAGATTTTTAATGATAGCCTAGCCCATATAACCAGAAGTGCCTATAATCAGAAACTTTATTGTGCTTGTGATAGGCGTGCTATTCGGATATCTGTTAATTAATTCTGTTAGAATGGGTTTGATTTTAGATTGCTTTTCATGATTATTTTTTGATTGCAAATTTGGTAAATCAAGTAGTTATAATTTCGAATCTTCCACAAAATTTGAATGGTATATGTATTTAAATAGTTTACAGTAGCTTCTTCTAATAATGCTGCAAATTTTTTTCCTTACAGAAGATAAAGGAACAAAAGTTATTGAATATAATAAGCCAAAATTGTCTTCCATTTGAATATTTAATTACTGTTTGTTCGATTTAAAACTGCATAATCTGTTTAAAACGAATTACATATAAATAAGCAATTCTTGAGCTTAAAAAGTCTACAAACTTCCACTTTTATTTTTCTCAGTTCTATTTGCACGGGATAACATTTTAGTCAGTTTTTAGGTTGCATATTTCTACCAAACGCAATAGTGTCAAATATGATATATAAATAACGTTATATAAAAATAATAATTATGAACTTCGAAAGCGTGTAAAGCTTTAAACGTTATATAAAAATAATAATTATGAACTTCGAAAGCGTGTAAAGCTTTATTATAAATAGTTAGATTAGTATTTTACATACAATCTCATTCTCATTCAAGTTATTTTCGGACAATCCTAAAATTCTAAGGAAACATCGGTCTGACTAGACATCCTTTAGTAATGTAGACATAAATATAACGTTATAAAATTTTTATAGTTTATGTACTACAGCTATAAAATGATGTAATTAATGACAAAATATAATGCTACTTTACAATAAAGATTATGGAAATGATTCTGCAGCATCTTCGAAAAACTAGGAAAAAGAGAACGTAACTGATTTCATCATTTTTCCCAGTCTTGTGTATTACTTGAAAATTTTGATTTGAGGAGAAAAATTTTTAAGTATTTTTTTAATCCTCTAAGTAAAAGAGAAAAGCCAGGTCTGCCGGAAAAGGGGTTATGTGGTGCAGGAAAGAAGGATTGGCAGTGTAATTAACTGATTGATAAGGGACAGTTAAAAAGAGATAGATAAAAAATTGGGAATGGATCAAACAAGAGATTAATAAAGAAATTGACAGATAATGAACTCCTAGCAGAACAGAGCAGTAAAGAGAGACGTTAAAACAAATAAAAGAATGAAAGAAATATATTTTGTTTATCTTGGATTTATGCCGCAATGGACAATATGGTAGTTAGTAGAGACTTGCTACTAACTTAAAACTTAAGGATTGTGTCAAACTCTCTCTAAAGGCTTGGTTGTATGTGTCTTTCCCCTTCTCCTCGTGGTTGCAATATCGGTAGGTCCTTTGTGGTGCACCTTCAAATATTATAGGTCATGAGATAGCTAAATGATCAACGAATGTTTTATGAGTGTTTTTCAGCAAGTTCCGGCCGTTCGAATGTGTTCTTTCATCGTCCCGTTGTACATCATAATATTTTGAGAGCTTAAAGCAGATGTAGATTTGAGAAAACATGCATAGCTGAGTATAAGCAACACTTAACGTCTGTAATTATTCAGTCAGAGACGCTGTGGTTAGGGCAGTAAGTTTATAGCAGTATTTCTGCAGCTACTTCTGCGAATTTTAGGAACGCCCCCGAGATTTCGCGAATATCGAATAAATCCATGAATCCTAATACCTTCGTAATTTCTCTTACGTTCATTAGATTGTTTTTTTCTTTTTAAATGATTTAACACTGCTTTTATGAGAATTTAGGCTAAGAAAGGTACTTTAGAATAAATTACCTCCAACTTCTAAAGAGAACCTCGTACCTGAAACTAGCCCTCAAAACTGCAGAACATTTTACCTAAATATACTTACCCAAATGAAAACTCTATGTATGGTGCTTGTTCATTTTAAACTTCTCTTGTCGAATAACCAAGTAAGCAACTTAAGAGAGAAAGGTTGACTTTTCTTTTACGAGTTTATCTAGGAAAAATGAAAAGGTCTATTGAATTTTTGTAAAGATCATCGTAATAGTGATAATAAATACTATAAAAGAAGAATTGTGTCATAAAAATTCCAAATAACGTAGCTGCAGCTGCTAGAAGTTGATTCCCCCCTGCAGTGCCGGCTACAGGTTGTTCTAATCATCTGACATCAGAAATCTAAACATTTCGTTAAAATATGGTCTTTAGCAGATCTTAAACCTAAATTTAAGAAAAGATCGAAAATTAAAAATTCAACCCTTTTAAATAACCAAAGAACCAAAAAACCAAAAGTTTTTAAACCAAAGAACCCTTTTAAAATATTCGATTTATTTCTTTAGAAACTTTTGCTATAAGCAATATTTATTATTAGGATTAAGATCATATGCAGTATTTATTATTAATTTTAATGGCATTTTAGGGTTAGGAAATGATCAGAAAGTTCAATAACATCTGTATGAATATTGATGCTGATCGGTAAATTAATTTTTGAGCTAGGTTGCACCACGTGCGAAAAAATGTTGCAGGAAAAAGTAATACCCAAGTAATGATTGAATAGACATATCGCTGTATAAGTTTAATCTGCAATGCCAGGGCCATATATGTAACATGCCTTCCTGCTTTATGAAATCGTCCATTTAAGCTGTTAATTCCTGTTTCCGACCTATCCTCTCAGAATGAGTGACTCTGATGATTCCTTTTAGGGCTCAAGTTAGAGTTTACAACATTAAAAATACATACTTCAGATGTTAAATGAATTTTATAAGCAATGAAAAAGTGTAAAAAATGCAATTCTGCATGACCGTTTCCCTCAACATGGAACGTCATCAATCATATTGTGGCATTTTAGTTGAGATTAACTAAAGAGGTTAAATTTTAATTTGTATCTTTTCATTCTGCCTTCTTTCACCACGTACTCGCTCATTCCAGAGATTTATGCAGATTTGCTATGGGAGCGGTTTATTATAAATTGAAGAAACGAATTCGTAACCGCATGAACGTGTTACATAAACGTTTGAAACTGAATAATGCCCGTCGTATTCGCTTGTTATTTCGTTACGGCGATGATCGAGAAAAAATTATAATTTTCCCGATATTAGGTTTTGATGGTGAGTGAAAACCTAACCTAACTTTTAGTTGTGCGACCAGAATGTTGTAGATTTGATAAGAAATTGCTTAGATTTGTAAGCAAGAGACTGCTACGTTCCAATTTGTTTCTCTGCCAAGTGCTAGAGACTAATAATTTGTTTTTTCAATGTTTTAATTGTTCTTCACATGTGGTGAAGTAGAAAAAAATTAAGTTAAAATTTATCGACTTTTTTCTGTGTTTCACCTTTTAGTTTACAAGGTATTTTCTCCCTCATTTCTGTATGCCTTTAAGGTGTAACGGTAGCACACTCGGCGCGTATTCAAGAGGTCCAGGTTCCAGTCCCGGCGAGAGCATTGCTCATTTTTAGTTTTTTCTACTTCAAAAATCTTAATGATTCTACAAATTAAGCTGTCAGCGATAACAGTGAGGAGTGATAATTAGACTTCAAGTAGTTAGTAGTTAGAATTAACTCTACAGTTGTTACAATATTATTAATTTTTTGGAGGATTGACTGCAGAAAAAGTTTGTAGTTATTAATTCTAAAGCTGAGAGTTAATGTTAAATAAGAGAGTGTATAAGCAAAAGGCAGGAAATAAGATTAGTTTATGTGAACAAAAATCTGCCACATCAAGTATATGAATAGTGTTTCCATTAACACAATAATAATAAGAAGAAATAGAAATAAAAATATACATAATTAATAAAAATAGAAAGTAAAAACGTAATAAAATAGAATGAAAATTTAAAAATAAAAAGAGCATCTTTTATCATTATTCGATGTTAGACAGTGGGATTTACTTTTGCCGTATAGATATTATCAACACAACTCAACCCACATGAGTGTTTCACATGGGTATATTTTTCATCAGATAGGAATATTTATAGTTAAAACCATTAATACGTTGCTTTCACGCAAGCTTCACTGTCTTTCCTTTTTACTCTTTCAAAATCAAGAGTGAGTATAGTTTGCCATGTAGAGAACAAATTCACTTGCAGGTTCCCTCTTTAGTTCGCTCTTGAAATAGACTAATATTTTCTTCTTTCACCTCAGTAAATAATTTCACTAATAATTGCACAGATCAAGATATTAGCTTATTTTATTAAAACACGGGGTCAATTTATTCGTTTTGCTACATGATAGAAAGTATTTGGTTTCTATAAATAAATCTCTTTTTTTTATTTGTTCAGAACATTTACAAGCTTTCACGGAGGCGGGCGATGTGATTTAGAAAGGCATATGAAAACTAAAAAAAAATAAACTCCAAATGTTGTAGGTGTTCAAACAGGTCCAGTCAATTAGTTAATTTGAAAAAACGTGAAATTTTTTATCTTAGATTTTATACAGAACAGAAAGAAGTATTTAAAAAAATTGATTTAAATAGGCCTGTAAAAACACAAATATACTTTTTAGTACCTGCTCAAATAAGTTCAGTGGCCTTGATAATTCGAATCGTCATGTGTCAGTGATTGAAAATAGTTTAAATTCGTTTCTCTTGAAATGAGTCGATCTAGTCCTGATTGATAACGTCAGTCCTTATTTCCAAAACACCTATTTACGATAATTAATGACGAACGACTCTCAGAAATAAATAAAGAAATCTTTCGAAAAAGTGAAAACGATTTATCTAAAGCATCTTAGAATGGCAACCGGAAGAGATTGATACTAATTTAGAACTAAACAACGTTAGATACAGAGCATTTTCTGGTACTCTTATAGCAAAAAAACATTCTTCGATAAAAATTTCTCCATGTTAATGTGTATTTAAAAGGTTTATACTGAAACGTATAGACTTGTTTTTTACGAACTCAAATATTGTGGTATCTTTCACATTCTTTTACGACATAAAAAAGTGAGTTTTAAACTATTTTTATTGTAAGTAACGTAGGATGTGATTACAAGAGTTATTTAAGGGCATCGATTGTTTTACTGTCATATAGAATTGAAATTGGTTTTGAAGGTATGAAAGTAATTTAATACCTTTACTTGCAGATATTGAAATGGACCCATACTAAGAACTGCCAATAATATTTAATGATGTAAACCAAAAAGAGTAAATTGTTTCAAGATTGGAGTAAATGGGGAACCCGCACCTGAATTATCTAGTTTAAAAGCCACATTTTGCTACCATCTGATTTTGTAAAATATATATATATATGTATATAAGTAAAAACAAAAAATTCTTAAAGCTTTCAGATTTTATATTACTCCCAAACGGGCCTTTTTTTTATTTACAGACACATACACGTTTCGAGAGCATTTGGGTTGACGCCATTTTTGCTGAATATTTGCGCGCTGGAGATAATAATGTTTGATTCCCTACATTGTTGCCACTGCTCGCTTTGAAATCTTTGAGTTTTCAAATCAAAGGTCAAAGTTTTACAAAATATGAAATAGACAATGAAACAAATTCCGAATTCGGGCTTCCAAGTGCTCATATTCAAGTGGAGGGTCACGTTATTCAAAATTTGATGACTCAAGATACCGTTGTTCTTTCACAATACGAGAAACATACACACATTCATGCAGATTCTTTATTATTTAATTTCTTTGAATATAATACAGGGCAATAATAATATTTGATAGCAACATTTTGAAATGTGATTCAGACTTTTATAGTGAGTGATTCAACATAAAATCCCGTTTTTAGACTAATAGCCCTTCTTGGCTAATGCCATTTGGTCTGAAAAGATAAGCTTATCTGTGTCGGATAGTATAAAAACAAGGTGTAAAACATAAAAATAAAGATTTCCTATTTAATAAAAAATATTTGCGAAAGAGAAAAAATTGCGTATTGGATGATGTGCACAGAACTTATACGATAGAGGTAAATCAAATTGTAATAGTAATAATGATAAACGGTACCTCATCGTTAATATAAAACGTTATCTCCGTACTTGAAGTGAAGTTTTGAACTGTATTGTAGTATGTTACCTGAATACAGGCTATATTGCTTTCTGTAAGGATTCATGCTAGATATAACTTCACTTTCGTAAATCGAAAGTTATTGTTGATTATCTTTTTGGTATCACATCACTTCTGTTAAGAAATAATAATTTTCAAAATTTTGGAGAACTAATAGCGATGAATCTAATAAAAATAATGAACATTCAGAGGAAGTGTTAGCAAATTTTCATTTAACATTTATATAAAATTCAAATAATTGATTGAATTTGGATTGCTAAATTTATTTACACTTGTAGCAAACCGCCTGTGCTCATTTCAGTGCGTAAACCTTTAGCTATTCAGCGGTACAGTCTTCTCGCTCGCTTCACAGTGCTTTCATCCGATGAAAATCTTTGTTTTTCTTGCATTTTTCTAGTTATAACGTAATTGTACATTTAAGTTAGATTTACAGGCTCAATTTTGATGAAATTACTTTTTAAATTTATATATTAAGCTTCCAAAAACTACTTTTATTTTGCCTCTCTGGGCTTTAGAAGCAGAATTATGGCCGTTCTTGTTCTACACCGTGAACGGGAATTTTCTGTTTAAGAACGAGGAGGATGACGTCTGAAGGTACACAGACTACGCTAAATTAATTTTAAAATGAGGACTTTTCATTTGAATACCTTTGGTGATGTTCAAAAGATGACTCTAAACCTTTCGATTCGTTATTAAGTGCTCGAGAATAAGATTAATTTTGCAATTTAATTTTCCTACTCGGCAATATTTTCTTTTCCTTCTGTTTGTGATTGCGTTATGTTATACGTTTTTTTTTTTGAAAAATTTGATTTTTTTCAACTTTTCTGTTACAAAAAAAAATTTAACTTAAAATATTACTATAATAATTTTATGAAACATTCCAGAAATATTATATCAAATACTGTGAATTAAATGGACTAAAAGTTTAGGTTTGTGTACACATCTAAAATTTTTTTCAGTAAATTTTGTAAATGAAGTCATACAGGTATATTTAATAAAAATTTTACTTTATCACTTAGGTTTTTAGTTCATTTAATTCCTTACACATTAATAAAAGTAAGCGATAAAAATAAAAGCAAAATATTAGTAAATAATTTTGTAGGACCATATCTAGTAATTCTGAAATTTAATATTATTTAATACAAAATGTAAGGAAAAAACAAAAATTATATTTTGATAATATGATTATTACCTGTTTCTATCATTTTAAATAGTACTGTTCTAAATAACACTAATAATAGATTTATTTGGCCTACTTTCCAAAAGTTGGTTGTCGAATCTAATTGGATACCTTAAAGAAGTGTTTCTTTTTCACGCACTTTGCATGTGCTTCATTTTTATCGAAAATTGTTATAAGTAATTCGAGATGTCATGCCCATATTATTATTTTAATTAAGATAAGACGGAAATTAAACTCATTACCCAGTTTAAGAATAGTTACTTTTTATATATACAATAAAACACAGTTTTTATTTAATTAGGAGGTAAACTATGGATTTTTTTATTGACTAGGTATCTTAATATTATTTGTTTTGCAAATCTGTAGCAAAGTATTTAAAATTTCCCGTACGAAATACACAATTTGCAATAGAAAATTTGTTAGAATATTTCGAGATCGTCGTGGTTTTCATTTCCTTTTATTTCCTAGAAATAAATACAAGTTATTAATGAAAATGGATTGATGCTTTTGAGCTGGTTCTGTCGTATGACTTTAGTAGAGTAAATTTAAGCATAATAACTGTGGTTAAATAAATATTCTATTATTGTGATAGTCTAATCTACGTAAAATCATATTACTCGGCATAAGATCTACCCAAATAAGACCTTATTTTGCTTTATTTTAACACTTTTACGAAACATTTTAATACGTAAACTTAAAAGTTCAGTTAAAAATGCTTTATCAACAAGATTAGCTACATTATGCATAAAATAATTAAACGTTAATGAACACAGTACTTTTGCAGCCGTATTTTCCATTTTAAATTAAACATAAAAGCTCTTAAATTCAAACTAAATCAATTAATTTTCTCACAAGAGAACGCTTGTATAATAATTAATATGCAATTAAGGAAAAAAACTACTATCTGGCCAGTCGATTTAGATAGGAATGTGTAAGAAATCATTGCTTTTTCTGTCGGCAGTGGAAATGGTAGTACGCAGGCGAGGGCTGGTAATCGAAAGTAACGTCACTGCCGTCCTCTTGTGTTTTCCGGAAGTGATGCAGTCGTCTCTGAATGACGTCACGCACGATACTTTCACTTTTTGTGGCAACATCAATATTTTTTCAATTCTTTTATTTTTGCCGTTAATGGCGAATTTTTCTGTTTTTGTAGCAACGACTTCTTTAACCACGTGTTTGGAATGACATCAATTTTAATTTATTTTATTTTATTATTTTTAATTATTTAATATGTAACAATTTTAGATTATTTAATATGCAGTTATTTTTAATTATTTAACCCGTTATTATTTTAAATTATTTAATCCGTCATTATTTTAAACTATTTAATCTCTAATAATTTTTAATTGATTCCATTATTTATTTTAATTGCAATAGCTTTTTCATGAATTTTAAAAAGCTGGGATTCGAACCTGCCATCTCTCGCATGGGACGTCACGGTCCTCTAGGCTCAGGACGTCATGGTTATTTTTGCTGCTTTACTAGGTCAAATAACCAAATTCAAGGGAGAAACCGTGGTTTTGTGGTTAAGTGCGCGTCTCCCATGCGAGAGACGGCAGGTTCGAACCCCAGCTTTTTAAAATTCATGAAAAAGATGTTATAATTAAAATAAATAATGGAATCAATTAAAAATGAATGCAGATTAAATAATTAAAAATAATGACGGATTAAATAATTTAAAATAGTTGTATATTAAATAATTAAAAATAATTACTAAAACTGATGTCTTTCCAAGAATTTGGTTCTTATCTTTGCCACAATAACGAAAAAATTCGTCATAGACTCAAAAATAAGAACTTTGAGAAAATATTGTTGTTGTCACTAAAAAAGTAAAATTATCATGCATGACGTCATCCAAACACGACTATTTAGCTTCCAGAAAACACAAGATGGCGGAAGTGACGTCACCTCCTGTTACGAGGCTCTTCTGGATACTACCACTTCCTCCAACCGGTTATCTCTCCTTACTACTTACCATTTACAGTAATCTCGGGAATAGTATAAAGGGACAGAAAGCTAAACTTTTTATTTTCTGTTTATAAATTCATTAGACCATTGTTCCTTTTTATATTTTCTTGTCTCTAGTGGTATCTTTGTTCCCGCAAAGACAACAATTAGGTCCAAATTTTGTCTTTTGTAATCTGCGATGCAGCTCCTGCACTATTGGGACCCTAGGTTGGGTTTCCACATTTCTCATTTTTCTCTTTCCTGTGGAGTACAATAGTGTCACTCACGTGGGTGCATCCTTAACAATGTCGTCTGTGTTGGGACGCTGGTTTGGAATTTCTCTCCTGTGACCGAAATGTTTGGCCATACCTTCGCAGAAGATTTATCGACAGCTGTTCTCCATTAAATATGATTTGACTATATTATCATACTTCAAAAAATGTGTTGTTGTCGTCGTGGCTTATCTCACTTCTCTGAATTAAGCAGAACAATTCCACGAACCTTATCGTGGTTAGAAACACACGATTGTGTCTGTCATTGTTTGGGGCCGTGAACACCATACAGGTGACAGCGCGACTATGTTCAGCTCCGTCTTATTTTTGATGGAGGAAGGAGGAGGTTCTGAAGGTCCCTGTGGGAAGGGTCCGAAGATCTCCCACCTCTCTTACTCTACCACCAAACCACTGGAGAGAATTTTCGCCTCGCCGTGTATTTTGAGTGAACGACCGTACACGCTTAAAAACATCCAGGATTTGAACCTAGATGCAGCAATCAGAAGCACTAACCACTTTTACTCTTGATGTTTAGTACCACATCATGAAACATCCATTATTAAACAGCGTTTCAATTACCATTCAAAAAGTTTTAGAGAGAATCATGTGCATAATTTTTCCGGTAACAAATTATATTATGGCTCAAGTTATAGCCATTTTATTGCGTAATGCCTTTTACTCTTCATGTCTAATGCTGCATTATGAAATGTGCGTTCTTAAACAGCATTTTCATTACTATTAAATAAATTTTAGAGAGAATGATATACATAATTTTTCAGGAAAAAATTAAGATGTGGGTAATAGTTGGTTCCTAAATGTAAAGCAAGAAAGTACCTGAATATCTTTTTTGAGTTTGTGTAGTAAAGATTACATAACGTTTTATGCGTAAGTGTCACTTCCGACCTTTCTTAGTATACTTTTTCAAACAAAAAAAAGGTGTCCTTTTAAGTTGTTTTTTCATACAAGAAAGTACGTATATATAAGAAATATTTGGCAAGGCGTTTGAAATATTTGTTTTCCATTCGGATCTTAATCCCCAAAACAGACCTACATGATGTTAGACAAAATGGTGCATTACAGTAAATTGTAGTGAGAATTAAAATGTGTGTAATCTAAATGAATTAAATGAACATGTACAATTTTAATATGAAATTAAGAAAAAATTATTTTATAGAAATATTACCGATCAAGAGGCCTTGAGCTTTTAGCGTTTACTATGCAAAGCGTTTTAGTGTTGAATAAATGTCTTTCAAAAGTTATTGCTAGAATTAAAAAAAATATTGTACCATCCAAAGCCATTTTAAAAGAGTGATCTGTAAGTATCTTGAGGATTAACATTTTTGCGAGAAGCTTCTTAAAAAGACAAGTTAGTACTTAATAAAACAATAACTATAATATTTTCTTTTCTTGTATTAGTAAGCAGAAATGTGTAAATTATTTTTCCTCAAGAGTGCACTCACACTAGCATCAAAGCATTAGCAGCATTAGTACGTCAAGTTTCTGTAAGGCCAGGTTGGGGTTAGGGATGTCGAATGCATGGGAGGGTACTAGCTGAGGTGGTAGGTTGAAGTATCATGCTTCGTAATCAGGGGGGCATGGCTGGGTCAAAAGTCTAACACACAGTCTTGATGGCCAAGTAGCTAGACTATTATTTCCGCCAGCTCTCAAACTATATACCAAAAAAAGACAATTCGTAAAAAATATGCCAATAAAACTTTCGCTATTGCCACATGCTGCCGTTGATGATGCATTTCTTCAAAAAAAAAGGAAGTAAAAAATACAAAAAGGATGCGATGCAAGCTTCCATGACAACCAAGTGACGACCGCCATAAGTGGTCACTCAGAAACTGCTACATAGTTTAAGTGAGAACAGTAGTCACTGCATAATGGATCTTCTCTCATATCAAAGGTTAATGCTGCTAACATCAACAAGCTTCAGTGCACAGAAGGCTGATGATTCAATTTTGTTAAATAATTAATTCTGTTATGATTATCTCTTAGTATATAGCTACTGCGTTATTTCGGAATTTATATATGGAAACAGCCTAGTTCTCCGATTAGGTTCATATTCCAAACAATTATTGATGTGTATGTTTTTTGCATTTAATGCAATGTATGACACTAAAATATTAGATTTTTAAATAAGAGGTGTTATTTACTTTTAAGATCAAATTTGAAAATTTTCCACAGTACTCTCTATTCAATAGCGATTCGGTCTCGAAATGTTTCCCACAGTAAATTTGCACCTTAAAGCACAGGCTAGGTTTTCTAAATCTTCTCATTATTCTTAATAAGGCTAATTCAACAAAGAAAAGAATGGCAATTAACAATTATGTCTTAAAACATTTATAATGTTGCCAGGTGTCCAAAGCCTAAGCCAACGACAGCCTCTTGCCTTTTGACCACGATAAAATTCGTGGACTTGATCTTGTGTTACTGTCATGCAAGCGAGATTAGTCACAATAACAAAGGAATTTGAAAATTTTACTAAAACAACTTACATGCTTTTTTCCCATAAATGTATGGTTGCAATTTTCCTCGAATCTGAATAGTATACATAAAAGATTTTAGCTTGAAATTCCTTTAGGGATCATAAAAGCATTAATAGGCATATAACTAATTTTAGCTTTAAAATCACCCCAAGACTAGAATACAAAGTACCAGCTTCTAGAGTCATTAAGTTATTTTGAAGCAAGGACGTGAAAAATGTGCAGTACCCTTGCCGGAACTCGAACCCAGAACTTCTCGACTACGCTTTGAGTATGCTTCCAATTACACTCCGAAGGAATGCGGAAAAGAGAGAGGAATATACTTTCCTTTTTTAAGGGTGACTGGAGATTAGGGGACCCAGTCGCCAAATCCTGGTGGTGATGAATTATCGTCCACCGCCGTTTAGTTTGAGCACCATACGTAAATTCACTACGTTTTTTCGAAGCAGACAGGAAAAACGTGCAGAGCCCTCGCCTGGACTCGAACTCCTGACCTCCTTCATGCGTGTCGAGTGTACTTCCAGTTGCACCACGAAGGCATGCGGAAAGGAGAGAGGAAATACCTTATAAGCTTTCTTATCACATTGAAAATTATATGTTAATCTTCCTTTTTGTGAAAATAAAGTATGATGTAGATCTTTATTTTAAATAGTTTATATAATAAAAAGTATGAAATCATGCAGTGCAAACTTTCAGGCCATAATATATAGATATGCCTGATATAGTTTAAAATGCTGCAATCTAAGATAGTCTATATTATATACATCTGATTTTGTTAGAGCATATTAGTATTTCATCTATGTATTTTTTCAAAAAACTCACAGATGCGTTTACTATATCCTAAACTCTTCTTCGCCAGAAAGGAGAAAAATTAAAATGTATACATAAAAAGGTATATTTTTTCAAATCACTGATGTAATTTTTTACTTTAGGACTGAAAAAAAAATTAACAAGCATAAGAAATTAGGCATTTTTAGCGAAATGAATACTTTTGATTGACCCTGAAAATCACATGCATGTCAATGTTTTACAGAGCATTTTGTGCATACGATTTTGATTACTTGAAGATAAATGCAAAAAATAATTCATGCGAAATAAAACACAAAAAATAATAATAAATAAAATTAATAATAATAATGTGTGGTTACACATCTTTTCTTTAGAAATTTAGCCTTGAAGGTATGATTAAAGGTTTCTTCTGTAAAAGACATCCACAAAATCTTCGTAAAATTTTTAATTTTTTGACACCTGGCCAGATTACATTATTCACTATGATAAAATATAATTACTTCAGTTTTTTACTTTTATAGTTTTATTATTATATTTATGGATCCTTTTGATCAAATTATTAAATCTATAGCTATTTCCGAGTATTTGCAGCTGTACAATCATTTAAACTTTTCCTCTACAATTCTCATCCAAATTTGTTCATCTTGCTCATTTCTCACTAATTTGAAAAATCACATATGGAAAGGGCGCACAACTCCTAATATTATACTGATATTATTAAGAGATTATATTTTTGTTTTATTAATTACATAAGCTTCAAGCTGAACACTCAGGAACGTGATTGACAGTGGTTTTTTGTGTAATATGCTTTGCTCTCCTTCCGAGACAGTTCCATGGAGGCAGTCCATGACAGATTATTTCTGTTATGAAGGAAGTTTTTCTATGCATTTTTTACATTTTACATTTCCCCAGATTTCCTCATTTGCTTCATATTTAGATGGATATTTTGCTGCCGACCTACACACACACACACACATATATATATGTATTTAAAACAAAATTTTAACAAGTCCTGCGCTGTAGCTGCAGGATTTAAATAAATTAAACAAACATATAAAGTTGAAATCAAACTGGAATCAAAACAAGGCAATTTCCCAACAATGTTAATAATTGTAACAGTGGAAAATAGGTCTAACGTTGTATTTAAACAAATGAAAATTAATATAAGAATTCATCAGTAGAATAAACTCGAAAAATAAAAATGTCAAACAGAAAAAATGCATGAAAATTATAAGAATATATAAATAAAAAAATAAAAAAAAATAATCTCCATTTTCTGAAACTCTAATTCAGAGCTCATCAGGAAAGAATGAATTAAAGTTTCATAAAAGTTTATTAATATGTTTCGAATACACTTTTCCTTCTTCTGAATCATTTGAGATCAAGAACCAGAAAAAGATTCAATTCAATTTTCATTTAAAATATTAAAATTCATTTAAAATCAAAAGATCGAATCTCAAATGTATCCGGAATCTTATTTCAACTTTAGATGCTTTAAGTTAATATAGAGATAGATAGATAGATATAGATATAGATATATACATGCATAATTAATCAAGAGGTAAAAACAAATCAGAATTAAATAATAAAAGGCGGACTGCTATTATTTAATTTCGATTTAATTTTTATCTCTTGATTAGTTAATTAATTTCGCAGCATACTGCGTGACTTTAATAATATAATCATCATAACTTAAAATTTCTCAAATATTTCTCTCTATATATATACATATATATATATTTCTATGTGACACTAATGTCTTCTGAAGTTTTGATTTCATTATTAACATTTTGATAGGATATTTGGGTATGCGTTAAATTTTATCTTTGTACTTCTTATAGCGTATATCGTTTTCTTGAATTTCTCCCTTCACTTCAATTTTCAACTTTTATTATAATATACACATATGTAAATGATACCCCTTTCTAATTTTCCTATACGTATTTTGTAATTATGAAGTATGAGGTAGTTTTAACATTAGTTAATTTTTAAAATTCAAATTCAAATTAAATTAAATCAAAAAGTTTAGGTTCGAGTTAAAAACATACTTGATGCTTACAGGCTACAGAATCCTACTCTAGCTTGCAAATATAAACTTAACTGGTTAGAATTTATTAAATAAAAAAATTATTCAAGGTCTGAAATTTAGGAGGAGTGTTTTCAAAAATATTTTGTGAATATATAAGTAAAAACTGGAAGAAAAAATTGAGTTTATAATTATGATATGATTCGAATCCGGGCCCTTCAGTAAGGCAGTCAGAGTCGCTAGCCAGTAGCCTGGTTGGGCGGCACATGTAATAGTTAAGCTCTGAAACTTAGAAAGGACAGAATCAAACGTGAAATCTATAAAAGGTAATATTAAGATTCATTTAATAATTATTGTTAAATCACTAAAGGAATGTTATTATGAAAATACGCATAAAGTTGACATAAACGAAGAAATGCGGGCGTTTAAAAAAGAGTGAATTATTGATTCTAAAATCGGCATGTAATATTTAGTAACATTAAACATTTAATAAATTAATTACTAAACTATTTAATTTTTAATTTCTTTTGCTAAAACTTCGTTTTAATGAAAAATATTAATTTGCTCAGATAAGACCAAAAATATGTAATTATGTTTTAAATACGTTTGAAATCTCGTGTTTAATTCACTTTTCGAAAGAAAAATATTTCATTTGCAATGTGTGCTGATAAACGGAACAACAGACGATCTCAGCACACTTTTTTGGAAAAGCGACGTGAAAATTGCTTGGAAAAAAAAAACCCTGAAAGGTTTCAGATTTTAAATTACGTCCAAAGATGAGTTTTTAACGTTTTGTGTGCTACCTTTATTTATTAAATATTACGTTCTTCGCACTTTATAATATTCAGTTCAACAGCAATATCGCAAAATAATTTTAAAATGAGTCTATCTTTAGAATTTCTGATACACAGTTCAGCGCTCTGGAGATAAAAAGTTTTTTTCCCCCTGTAGAGTGTTGCCATTGCTCGCTTTTAAATCATTTGAGTTTGTTCATCAAAAATTCGTTAAAGTTTTACAAAACATGGAATAGATAATAAAACAAATTCCAAACTCGGACTTCCAGATGCGCATATTCGGGTGGAAACGTACGTTATTCAAAATTGGATGGCTCTAGGTACAGTTGTTTTATCACATTTGGAGTAATATACATACATGTATGCAGATTCTTCATTATTTAATTTCTTTAACTATAATACAGGACTGCAATAATTTGTGGCAATAGTTTGAAAAGTGATTCAGACTTTTAATGTTTCCAACGCAAAATCGCAAAACGAACACAATAGTCCTTCAGGGACAAAGCCCCTTTAGACTAAAAAGTTTTTTAAAAAATTTTAAAAAAATAAAGAAACCAAGATTTCGAAAATTTATGTGATTTTATAATATTTAAAGATACTGTCTAGAAAATGCGGTAAATGGGGAGCGAAAACTCCTATTTTCCTAATAATGTTACGTCATTAAAATTACATTTTAAGATTCTTTTCTTCTCAGTGATATTTAATTAGCTGGATAAATAGTTGATTAACACTAGTTTTGTTAAAAATTCCGTATGCCATCGAAATAGCATTTTTCTTGGTGTAATTAGTCTAATACAAAGACCATAGAAATGCTTCATGTATGTAATCCATGAATAAAATCATTCACCGTGATACTAGAAAAAGTCGGTAAAGTACACAGAGACTTTCATGTTCGCAAGGCATTCATTATAGGATTGTGTCAGGACCTGCGTCCAATGGTGTTTTTCTTTCCCTTGCGTTCCGAATGAATGGCCACTAGGAGATATATTTAATTAAGATATAAGGCTGTGTTCACCCTTTAGGTTGAAGTCTTGACTTTTTGATAAGGAAGAGAAAAAAATAATAATGATGAGCAATACCGTTCCCAAAGTAAAGAAATGAAATGAAGACATCAGATCCCTTTTTTCTTCTCTCTTCAGAAAGATTTACATCTTAATTTTTTACTTATTTGCTTGTTCAGAAACTAAAGAAAATTACAACAAGATTCTTTTTAAGAGTTTGCGAAAGGGAAGATAAAAAATTAGATGCAGAACGGAAAATCTGTTGAGCCGTAATTATCACTAGTATAAAGCCATATCAAATAACGACTTTCACTGATGTATTGGGGGCTTTGAATCACTGTTGAGGACAGAGAAAAAACGAAGCAACTTATCTGGCTTATGAATGTTTGCATTATATTTAAGTTTCTTCACACTTTTACTTTCTCTCAGAACTAATATTATTGAAAATGTGCTTTTATTTTTGTTTTACGATTCCCATCTCATCATCTTATCTATCGATCTTATTTCACATGTAAACTGCGATATGATGAACATACGTATATCGTAGTTTCGCATGGTGTCATCATACCGTAGTTTTGTAATTATTTGGAATCATATTTGATCACGAAAAATTTCAGAACCTCCTATGTTCTGCAGAATCACACAACTTAATGCGATAGATATATACATTCTTTCACGAACCTACGTCAGCTGTATGAAATAAAATATGGTTTAAGATTTGGCAGCTGAAGTATCGTAACCATTAATGAACATCACATCATTGTTTTATGCGAAGTAAATACATCTATTAAAGCACGTTGAATGTACTAAAACACATTACACTATTAAAATACGTTAATATGAAAGATAACTACTAAAATACTTTAATGTTAACATCTACTAAAACATGCTAAATTCATTAAGTTTAGGTAAAGTATAGTTATCATGACAAGCGCTTGTTAACTCAATCAAAATGAA
Source organism: Stegodyphus mimosarum (assembly GCA_000611955.2). Classification (NCBI taxonomy): domain Eukaryota; kingdom Metazoa; phylum Arthropoda; class Arachnida; order Araneae; family Eresidae; genus Stegodyphus; species Stegodyphus mimosarum. The sequence goes on along the minus strand of KK112235.1, from coordinate 483,063 downwards.
ACTACTTTTAGACTTACGACAACTAATATTCAATGCTATGTTTGTGGAAAACAAAAATTGACATCTTTCTTTATATAATTCGTATAATTTAAAGATAAATAAAGATAATTTTATTTATTACTTGAGATATTTTATTTTTATTACCATAAATTTTTATAAAGATCTCTGAAAAATAAAATAAAAATGTATTTTAGCGTTGTGCTTTTTTTTAAGAAATGCTTTAATATTCTATCTACTTTTACATTCATTACTTAAATAGGAAATGTTTCGTCAATACCTGTCTGTACTGATCTTAAATTGAATGCTTAATTGAAGTATTGTAGTGACTGGATTTCAGTAGCGGTTTTAAATCTTACTTCAAATTTATAAGAATAACTTGTTACACTGAGCATGAAAGCTTTATTTAAAGCAGAATGTTTCATCTAAGCAGTAGTACTGCAATACAGAATAATATTTTGAAAAAAAAATAGAGTGAATGAAAGTATTTCAATTTAATTAAAAGCTGAATGCGAAAAAACACCATTATTTTAAAAATAAATATCTGAAACTCTAAATTCAACTGGTAGTCTCCCATTTAAAACAAATCCGACTTATTCAGGGTAGATAATAGGGATCGCATATTCGAGAAAAATATTATAAAATGGATATATTATGAGTTTATGTAGAATATCGTCAGGGAGTGAAACCTTTACGTGTCATGAGCGCTTACTTTTCTTACGGTTTCGTTATTTTAAAAATATGTTTAAATACGCTGCCTGTAGGTGTGTCAACGGAGACACATCTACAGGCACGGGATATAAATTCCCATTTGCTTAATATATATGCACATAGCCTGGATACAGTGCATTTAAAGCGCGCTTTCAGCAAACTGAAGAAATGTCGCCGTAGTATGCAGACCAAATATGTCGGGCGGAAGAAGGTTTGTACATAAGCGTTCAACAGGTACACATATGAGTATCAGGCGAAAGTGACATAACAGGCGGATATGAGCATTTATCTGCGAAATTGGAAAAGGCTGGCATATTAGGGGCGCGCGTTTGCAATTGCTGCTTAATCGTGTCCCCCTCAAAGTCATGGCCCAAAGATTTTTCGCGCGATGATCATTTTCTAGTTGACGTTTCTCCTAAACCCCTAATTTGTTCAGCACGAGCCACAATCAAGAAAGTTTTTTTTTCTTTCTTTCTCTTTTTTTTTAATGTACATATTTGACGTAGCGTACTTTTGTGGCGTCTTCTCCTAGTCACCTGTTTAGAAAGAGTTCTTGTTGATGCAATGAAATTCTTGGAACTCGAGGGGGTAAGACTGACCCGTTTTTTCCCTTTTGTGGATCTCCACCTTACCCTTCCAATAAGAGTCACTCAATTCTTTTACTTCTTTAACGCTTGATTTTTTTTAATGCATCTCTTTTGTTGTGATTGATCGCAGTGATCAGTCAAATAAAGTGAAGTCGATTAAATGCTTTCAGTGACATGACGTTAAGTGCTTTCATAATTGTAAGATCTGATACGCGTTAATGTAAGGATCAAGATGAATGATCAGAGGGATAAACTACCTGAGACATTGTAGAGTAATTAATACAATATTTTCTTCTTGCTAAGGTCTCAAAACTTCGACATTTCTGAAACAGTATCAAACTTAAGTAACGGATTACTTTTTCTAATCTGACAGATTTAAAGACAGGCGCAATGTTCATCAAATATATATTGCCTCCCTTTTTATCGATTTGAGAAACTTTACGGAAATGTAGAGAATTGTTTTGTTTTATTCCAACTCTTCATAATAATTTCATTTGGTGTGTTGCTCTACAACATTTTTTTTGTGCTCTAAAAGTAAAAAGGAACCTTGTGGATCAACCTCTAAATCCCAATAATGCACACGAAAGTTAAAAGGGATGCTTCCACGGAGGGTTTTTGAAGGAAAACTGGCTTGTGTTCATGCTTCACATTGGAAAATTCACAAAATTTCTAAAGCAGCCAGCCTATTTACCGAGGTTTCCATCTGCGTCAAACAATCAGGGTTCAGTGATTTCCGCTAGGGGATACCCGAAACTTTCTGTGTAATGTGACTTCCATCATTTTAGTTACTTAAAGAATTTTTAGTGGGATTTGGCTTTTTTGTTAGTTTATACAAAGAAGCTAAATTTTGGTTCTGTGTAGAAAATCGGGCGACAAATTGCTCTGTCTTAATCTTCCAAATAAATATTTAAGAAATCAGAAGAAGGTCTGAAATAAAACTTTGCATTAGAACTTCAACTTAAAGATACTGCATAGCTCGTGCACTATAAAATAAGTCAACGTTACTTTTACTTGCCAGATTTAACATAAGAGTCAAAGCAAAACTTAAGCAACTGAAGTATGCAATTCACAAGGCAAAGTCCTACTGTAAGCTTTTTCTCATGCCCTCACACGGCTGGCAAAAAGCTAAAGCCGGTGTAGGCGAATCTAAGGGTTGGGCATAAATGGTAAGCAGAAAGTCAGTGGTCGCTGCCAAAAGCTCTCTCTTAACTTCAAGAGCTATGCTCCTACATATAAACTAATTTGCATTCCGGCGGAAGCAGACAAAAGTGAAAGCGATAGTAAAGATAAGAATAATAGGATAGTGCTTTATTAAACATAAAATCTTACGAGTTCAACAAGTTCATATTTCTGCCACTGTTGAGAACGCACTTAAAATGTTTCACGTGAAACATAAATCAATCAATAAATAAAATTTAAAAATAAAAGTTAATTGAACAAAACAATAAAAGATATGAAAAATGTACAAAATGACAAATATTTATAAGTTTAAATAAGTTTCTAAAGAACTTACCGAAAATGCTAAATGCAGAATGCAGACGATAGCACACACAATGTTTTATTATCATTCAATCAAAAATTTTAAAATAATATTTCAGTAGAAACAGCAAATCAATGGCAAATTTCAAATAGCATCTCGAAAGGAAGATTTTATTTACTACATAAAATTTAATAGTGTTTCATCGTATGATTTATTATTTTCTTACAACGCCTACATGAAAATAAAATATCCAATTATTAAGGTGATAGATTGCCCCGAGATTTGATAAATGCTGTGTAACATGAAGCATTGAACCAATGAAGCGACTAACCTCTTCCCAACAAATTCAAAACTGTTTCTTGGAAACCAAAGCACTTAAAAGAAATACTAAGATTAGGAACTCGTTTTGTTATATGATTCTGTTTTCCTTATGTGCTTGATTGGCATTAAAATCAAGACTTGGATTCCGTGCTGAAGTTCCCTTCTATAATGTTTAATCGATTGTGAGGTATTTGTGGATTTCATTGTAAATTATAAAATTTTTGCTATTGCTTGCATACTTTTAATTTTAGAAGTTTCAAAATATTACTGAGACGATTTCTGAAGCTACTGAAGTTCCTGTCATAGTCAGATATATTCAAAGAAATTATCAAACGTCATCAAATATGCAATTAATTGCCATTCATAACGCAAAACATATCAGTGCTCAAAAACTATGTGAGGTTTATCTTTTAATTTTTAACTAATAGTTCATTTTAAGTTGAAAGACTTCCTATTACTCTCTTTTCACCCACGCTTTTCATGCCAGAATGTACGTGATATAGCGAGAGTTTATTCAGATTAAGGTAGAATGAAGTGCTATTTAAGCAAGAATTTCGGAAGTTAGTTTTTAGAACGTGTACTGCCTATTGGAGACCCCGTTGTGCTGTGATTATTAGCGACTTGCATTAGCGGCATTGTGTGTTCTAGCCATTAGGCTTGTCTCGCCGGTTTAGTACAAGACAGAGCTCTTCTTGGGCGTTAAAGTATTCTGTAAGCCGTTAAGCTAATCTGCCACACCTTGAAATTAATATTTGCTGCATTATCCTGTTAAGCCAGAAGTGCTTGGCTTCTTGTAACCCAAGTTGGGTCATTGTTAATTTTATGTTTGGATAAAAGGGTCTTTTACACACTTCTTCTGATTTCTGTTTTGTTTCACAAACCTAGACGATAGTTCTTCAAGAGTGCTTTTAAAAGTTTATGTTTCCAAAGAGACATACACTTTAAAACTACTTGTAGCTTACATTCTTTAGTCTGTAATTATTTTTGCCTCAGTGATCATTTCATTACTCAATATTCAAAGCCTTCAAGCTGGCTGTAAAACAGCTGTTCAAGGTCTACCAGCGGCCGAGTGATAAAGTCGATGAACACTGATAGTTCGGTCTGGGATTCGAATCTCGGCGAATGGGCTGGCTGCAGGGGCATTTTCGTGATTTTTTTCATGTATAACGTTTATACGAACCAGTTTCTCTTCAAACGTCCTCCACGAAGGCATCCTTCTCCACAGGTAGATAGCCCTCTGTGCTTTCCCAAAATCAACGAAACCAAACCTACCGAAATCAAATGCTGGCCCCGTAGTTAATTTTAATATTCTTCTAAACGAGAAATGAAAGGTTGAAGATCACTTAACTAACTTTGAATATTTTTAACAGATTTGTCTTTTACAAAATGATAAAAAACACAGCATTTTATACTAAAAGTTTCTAGCTTTTACTAACAACAGTTTGTTAACATATATGTAATAAAATACTTCTAAATAAAAAATAATACCTTAATCAAAGTTTTTTTAGCTTGTGTGTTATCTTTTATTTTCATATACATCAAAATTTAGCGAAACGACTGCCAGCTTATTTTATTCACTGCAAAATTCTGAAAATAAAAATTAATTTTTATGCGTAGAAGAACATGAGAATGTATATAATTAGTTACTGATTTCGGTAAAAAAAATATTTCGCCTTTTTTGTGCGTGGTGACATAACTGTAGCTACATCATACGCGTTTTTAAACCGTAGGTGATTCAATATTTCTCTGCCACAGGATTTGATCTAGGCTGTTCCATATTCAGGTTTGATTAAGACAATTAGTTTTAGAAAAACAGCCAAGATGTCTTTTCCTAAAGAGTGATGCTTTTGAAGTGTGTTTTCTAACAAAAACTGGGAGTCATTTATGTACTCAGGGAATCTCGGAAAGCCTAATACTTCTCCTATTGGACAATTAGTCTCCTAGTGAAACAATCGGGTATTCTAAGCACTCTATTAGACAATCGGCCACTTGGGTACCGCTGTCAAGCCTAGCATTCAAAAATCATGTAATTCGGCTCAAAGTCATTGTTGGTCAAGAATATGTCAAATAAAATACTATATTATCGTAAACTATGATAATTGCTGTATATGCTGCATAGTATGCCAGAATCATGCAGCATGCTGTTTACAGTACGTCTTTCAAATCTGCTCAAAATTGCGGTCTAATCTGTAGTTTGGAAGATAAAACATATTTTCTGTCGGGAGGAGAACTCAGTTTCGTGAAGCTCCGACGCGGAAAGACGGGATCGAATGCAACCGTGGGCGTTTACATCATCAGCTCTGACGCCTAGACGGTATAGTGGTCAGGGAAGCCTACTGTGGTACCGAAGGGCCCGGGTTCGAATTCCAGCAAAAGCAGGGTTGCAATTGTCCGTCCCTTCATAGGAGCCAACGGTAGCCGCCTGTTAGGTGCTTCCATAATAAAATGGCCATCACCTCTGGCCATAAAAGGAGTGGCTAATGCTGAATAGGCAAATGCTCCCCCCCCCACACTATTAGATTAAAAAAATGCCAGTTCTTCCTGTAGTTTTCAGCTCAGAAATTGGATACTCTTTTATTACTCTTTATTTTATTTTATTACATTAGGCAAATATCGAAAGAAAATCCAGACAGTCAGTGTGAAAAAATAATCTGACTTCACCATTTAAAAAAAATAAATAAAAGGATATATTAGAAGGGATAAATGAATTTATCATTGCAAGTGGCTTTTCAGTTTCCATTTAACCAATCTTACTCTGTTAAATAAAAGCCTCATACAGAGTAATTATTACTAAGTGTTTGTTTTTATGTTTATTAGAACATTCTTATTGAATCAATTATCACTAAATGATGGCCTTTTAACGCATAAGCTAACACGAATACCATTTTGCTTATTAATTCACTAAACTTAAATATGAAAATATCGTGTAATTTATTAAGAAAAATCTTAAAATAGTGCTAAATATGTAAGATCTTGCTGCTCTTTCAGACCCCATATATTTCTGGTCTTAAAATAAATGCGCATCGAGCACAAAATTTTAGAAACTCCATTATGTGACAGCATTTAGATTTCATTTCCTAAATAAAAAGTTATAATTATATAATAAAAGTTATAAGTCACTGACTAAATTTTCGTGAGCTTAATACTTAATAAACTACACTCAGACTATCTTTTGTGTCTCACTGTTTCAACTGCGAATCGTCGAGGTGTGCAAAGTAAGCAAAAGGTTTGGTCGTCCACTAGCATTCATATTCCGGCACGCGTTTCAAATAAAAAAAAAGCCATTACCCCAAACCAACCCCGTTGAATAAAACCGGCATCATCATAATAAAACCAAATAACTGAGATATACATAAAAAGGAGAAGTAAATGATGCGTTTTGACCTTCGCTACAGTCAGTCTACTGCTGCTAAGTATTTCACGCCATCGCTCACAAATTGTGATCTACTGTTCGCAAGTCGACGGAATCTTTTACAAAATGGTTCGTGCTTCAATCGAAAGGAGCCTACTGATGTGGAAAAGTACTTTTTTTGTTTTGTTTTCTAAAGCTGCTCGTTGAATGTTGTGATGTACATGTGATGTTTTCGGTTGGTTATATGCCCGGGTTGTTTTAAGATTGTTTTGAAGAAAGTTTCTCGAAACGTTCACCATTTCTTTCTAGAATTTCATCAAGTTTTAAACATTCATACATTTTTTCAAAAATTTGCTCTCGGATAAGCACTGTAGCTTTCAAATCAAACAGCGACGTATGAATATCTATTTTTCCGTCAGACTGTTTTCGTTAGACGTATAAAACAAAACAAATTTACCCAAGTTTTAGTTGCAGAACAGAGATTGAACAAATAACAATAATTTTGCTTCATCATTTGAGAATTGGTTTATAACACTAGCCAATAAAATGCTTTGCTGTATAAAGTAAAACAATAAAAGGAATGTTTCAACAGTTCCTTTTTTCAATTATATGCTCACCTTGTGGTGTTAAGATACCTGTTTATTACTAAGTTCTTACGTATGTTTCGTAACGCATTAGACTTTCAGTAGGAAAGGTAGGAAATTTTTTTTTTATTTAATGCCAAAAGTTTTGTAATAACCTAATTCAAGTATCCGTATGAAATACATACGTGATTTTTAATGATGAAACGTCTTGAGCGGAGTCTTTCAAAAAATTTTGGAACTTTACCATACACTATTCGTTATCCGTGTTTATCGTACTTAAGTCAGGTTGGGTTAAGTTATCCGAAGAGGGGAAAGGAGGTTAGGTTAGGTTATTCAATTATGGCAAAGCACACGAGGGCTATCTGCCTAAAGGGAGGGATGCCTTCGTAGAGGACTTTCTAAGGGAAACTGGCTCGTATACACGCTACACATAGGGAAAACCACGAAAGCGCCCGGGCAGCCAGCCCGTTCGGGCGATTTAAGCGTCGGATCGATATTCGAACCTCGGACCGAACTACCAGTGTTCAGCGTCTTTACCGCTCGGCCGCTGGTGGGCGAGGGGAAAGGACGCGAGCGCTTTCTGCTCAGGGTCATAGATGGAGGATATACTTTCGCAGATAGTCATACCACAGATTGTGGTTATTCGACATGCTATGAGATTTGTGGTTTAAGTTTCAAATTTGTTCACCAGCGGCCGAGCGGTAAAGCCCGCTGAACACTAGTAGTTCGGTACGAGGTTCAAGCCCTGGCGAACGGGCTGGCTGCATGGGCATTTTCGTGGTTTTCTCTATGGGTAACGTGGATACGAGCCAGTTTTCCTTGAAAGACCTCTACGGGGCATCCCTCCCTTTCCGTGTAGTGCCTAAGTGCGGAGCACGTAATAAGTAAAAAGGAAATTTTCAGATTTTAATTATATTGTTTAACAAATTGATCAGCTTAGAAGTAATAAAAGTACCGCTTAACAATTTATTTTACTTTTCTGATCATATAACTAATTGAAACACTTTAAAATCAGTCTGATTCGAATGTCTTCGAAAATTTGTTACGATAGTCAAGTAATAGGCAGCACATTTTTAAGTATATTTTTATGAAGCTACAAAGTAAATATTTTCAAGATGAACGACGCGTATGAGCAACACGAAACAATAGCACCGGAAGCACCTTTGAAAATATGCTTCCACTGATTTCAAGGGTACTGAAGCCATACAAAATTACTGAAATGTTAGTACTTCAGGCTGCGATAAAAGTGAAACTTACGCTCAATACAATTATGACGAAGCCGTAAAAACTGCAGTAGAATTATAAAAGGGAGGTATTGTATGTCTTTCTAATGAGATAGAAAGGTAATTGTTAATTAAGCAATGAGGTATTATACTTTCAAATAAATGTACCAATACTGAGACCTCTAATAATTTAACATTTCTGAAAGAATTTAGAGCGCTGGTAGAGAAAGAACGTAAAGGGCACGTTACATGAAGGAGCATGCATAATTTAACTAGGCGATTAAAAAATGGCAAAATTATTCATATGCAGGATGCATCAAAAGTAATAGGAAAAAGTAAAAAATCAGTGCTTTAAAAAGTATGAATAATAGCATGATGCGGTTTTCAGAGATATGCACAGGAAGTCATGCGATTGTTTCTGGTAATGAAAGATTTTATTTCTAGAACAGTTACATTTTCCCTCGATAAATTTTGCTCCAGTTGCATTAGAATCTCACACAGAAATGCAGCATAGTTCGCTAGTAGGATTACAAATGTTTAATCTGATGGCCATCATCCATAGGAATGGTCGTAGTGCGTGGCATGACACTCTGCAGACCATCTGAGAAGACTCACCTGTAAATTCCCTCTCTCATGATAAAGAATAACTTTTGTCAACCTGACCAATCGCGTTTGCTGACCTCCGCACTACTGTTACTTCAAGTAATAATGTAACTATCTTGGCAATAAAATTGTTTATTATTGAAACAAAAATCTATGCCGTTCTGTGCACCCACAGTGATCGCTGCAGTGGTTAGCGGCGCTGGCTACCGTATCTTTGAACCAGGGTACAAATTTCGGAGAAGATGTAGATGTTTGTAAGTGTAGAGTGCCTATGTGGCAGCAGGGTGCACTTAAAATACCAAGCCGAAAACCTTTTTGAGGGATTTGGTCATAGGGAAATAAGGATTCTGTCCGTCTTCTGTAGTGTCCTCCATCAAAATTTGGGGCAGAGCTTCACAATTAGTATGTAGAATTATGCCTGTACGACCAATAGTGAAATTCCGTGCCTAAAAAGCTTTTAGTGAAGTCTCTCCTCCCCTTTTAGAGAGATGCACTTTACCCTAATAAATAAGTAACCCACGTTCACGGATTAGAACAGTAATAATGGACGTTTTACAGTAGAAAAATATAAAGCGTAATTATTTCAAGAAAAGCTTTCTTTTTATTATTAATATACTTTATTTATTTTCGCGTCGTTGTGCGTTAAAAAGAAGTCATGATTACTTAAAAGCTACAAAGATATTTGATTAATTGCTGGAAAGGTATTTGAAACATGAAATTTAAACAAAGGCAATTAATTTTTATATGAAATTTAAGCAACGGCAATACATTTTTAACTATCGATCTCAAATTATTATTTAAATCGAAATTTTGAATGAGAAGTTTATTTATTCAAAATATGTTTTCTTTACCTAACTACGAAATAATTTTGAAGACCTCTTCTTCTATTTGTTATCTTCATTTAAAAAATGCTTGACTACAAGAATTAATTACAATTATATTGAAATAAGAGAATTAATATTGCTTCTGAACGATGCACCTAATAATTTCATCATGTGCTGAGAATTTAGAAAATTATTTAATATTTTAAAAGCAATATTAGTTTTGAATTAAAGCTTGAGCTTGTATATAAAAATGTGCGTAAGTAAATTCTGAAGTATACGCATATTGAGGAGATGAAAACTAATGCATATGAAAGGAAGCAATAATACTTTCCTTAAATGAGACATGAATGAAAACATGCAATGACAAATTTTAAAAACTTTTAAATATCTTTGCAGCTAATCTGTTACTTTTGTTGATTTTTATTTTTAAGGAACTAAAAATCATTTAAACCATGGAAAAAGAGCTTCGTAGGGGAAAACTGTTTTCATAATATAGTTCTAAAACGTTGCAAGTATGTTAAAAGTCGCATCAGTTTTTCCTATGCTTGTTTTAGATGGACACAGTGAAGACCGCTTCCGTTTGTATAACAATGCCAACCAAAACACTTACTCCATTTCAATTTCCCTGTAATGAGTGATATCTTAAAACATATTATCGTACATATTTCCATCTCTTTGCACTTACAGGAAAAGAATCAAACTGCACATTTAGTTGTTGATTTATTTATGAAACTCTGAATAAAATTTCCGTTTCTTTCACCTGATTTTTTTATGAATGCGAGTCAGTTCCTCTTAGAAAATCTCCCACAAAGTTTATAAGGTATTTCTCCTGCCTTCTTAGCATGCCTTCCTGGTGTAGTGGTCAGCACACTCGGCGCGTATTCGAGAGGTCCATGGTTGGAGTGCCGGCGAAGACATTGCTCATATTTCAATCTCTCTTTCTTCGAAATAATCCTAATGTCTCTACAAGGTATCCCTTCCTTTAGGCAGATAACGCTCGTACTCTTTGCTATATTCAAATAACCTGATTTGAAACTTTACTTTGCTGTGTATTCTTTAAAAGGAGATAAAGTAATAAAAAATTGCAAGCTTATGCCATAGGATATGGTATCTTATTCGTATGAAATAGGATTTCAGTAATATTTCCTGTAATTAATGGCAGTTTGAAAGGCTTCTGCTTCTATTGCTTCTATTGCTGTATTTGCTGCCTACAAGGCTAGGCAAAAGAATGCAACATTTAGCAAAAGTGAATATTACATATCATATAGAATGTAGGACTACCTCTAGCATTATTGTCCGTATACGTAAATATATATTACTATCTGGGGGAAAATATTTAAAGTAATTTAAATTTATTTTTTAAAAGCTTCAATTTTTTCCGAAGTGCCTAGTTCATAATTCTTCCAACACATTTACTGCCATTTGGCAAATTTCTTTAACTTTTTCTCTATTTTCTAGTACTGCTTCTGTCACACAATTGTTTTTTCAATTTTTTCCATATGGTATTACAATATTACCACATTTGACAGTTTTGTTTAATGAAAATGAGATTTTCATTCCCTGTCCATATCTCCTAGGGAATGCAGGGCCCACCATTTTAAGAAGGTTTTGCTCTAGAACAGAATTTCCCAAACTTTTTCTATTCTTCAACCCATTTTAAAAGAATGATTTTCTTCATCAACGCCCTTGCATTTTTCTTTACAATACACAGCATATTACATAGTCATAATGGAAATAATTACACATAAAACTTAAAGATAAAAATAACCTAGTCTATAATAATCAACTTAAATATAATATACTTAACTTAATACTAGGTAACTTAATAATAGACAACTTTAATAAAAGATTTAACTTATAGATAACGATTAAGCTAAAAATATGAAAAAAAAGCTTTGGGAAAAAATGTGGTTTATTAGAATTTTTTTATTATTATTTTTAATTTAAAAAAATAAACACATTTTCAGCATTACAATAAACACGTTTTCAGAAACAAAAACAAACAAAATGAAAAATTCTAATTGCACAAAAGTCCGCACAAAGTTAATGTGATGACTGAGCTTGATGTATGGATGCGATTTTTTGTTTTGGCATAAAAATGCATAACTGAATTCTTAAGTCACCTCGTACAAAAATATTCAACCTCTTCCTCCTTTTCCACAGTAAGTTACTGACTTGACGAAAGCCTGTTGTTACTAGGTTAGAAAAGAGAAAAGTTAATAATGAAGTTTAATAACAACTTTTATTTCGGTATAGTTCTCTCGGATGATTTAAATTCAAACTTTACGGTACAAATGTGTTTTGAATAAGACTCTTTATTGAACGTCCTCCTTAAATGCAATCAACTCTTCTTGCATCATAATATCAAGATCATATATATCGCAGCTCAGCGTTTCTATGAGCCATGCTGCCACATTCAAATTATCAAAGTCTTGGAAGCAAGCATTAAAATCTTCTTTTAAATTTTGCAAGGGGCTTCCATATCGAAAGATAACTTCTAAGGAATCTTTGCGTTCTTCGTTTTTGTTTTGTTTTGTTATGTTACGTTTCTGCGTTTTACGTCTTTAATATTGCATTTTTTGCCGAAAAAATTAAGCATTAAAAATATTGATTTTCTTAAAAAAATTAATAATTTTTGTTTTCCCTTTCTATTTATTTTATATGATTTCTTCATTGCTACAGTATACAGCTTTATATCAACAAACAATTAATTCTCAGTTTTACAATATTAGTATGTTTTTAACCAATGGAATCTTCATTGTGCCGATCGATTGCTCTTTCATATTCGACTGTCGACTCTTTGATCCTCATTGACCCCTTTAAAACTTCATTGGTTTCGTTTGGTTTATTTGATTACGACAAAGCACGCTAGAGTTATCTGCCTGAGGAGAGGATGCCTTCGTGGAGGACTTTCTAAGGGAAACTCGCTCGTATACACGCTACACATTAGGAGAGCCACGAAAACTCCCATGCAAGCAGCCCGTTCGCCGGAAATCGAACCCCGGTCAGAACAACCATTGTTCAGTGGCTTTACCAATCGACGCTAAAACGTTAACGCTAAACGATGGGCTAAAACGTTATTGACCTACAGGAAGCGCATACAAACCCCACTGAAGTGCAAGGAAACTGTCTAGACTGTCAAGAATAAGAAACTTTTACGCAGTTACCTTTCGGAAGTATAATCCGAGTTCTTGTTTTCCTCCTCGAAATTCCCTATAAAATGGTTTTTAAGGGTTTTTTAAATTAATCTTATTTAAGACTATTAGACAAGCTGAAACATACATAAATTGAGAGTGAAGCATACATAAATTGAGAGTTTAAGGTAAACTGAGAGACTTTACAATTCTGAGGGGTAAACATGTCTATTAAAGTTATTATCTAAATATTTTCTTTTTCTTATGTGTATATTTATATATTTTTTAACTGAAAGCCTGTTTTAAACTTTCAGTCAAAATAGCAAATAGCTTTGTTGAAAATATAGCGAACAAAATTAAAAGAATTAATGCACTTGTTTTCAACAATTAGATTTTGCTGTTCAATATATGGATTTTAAAATTAAATTCGTCGCATTTTGTTTAAATTTCTGCTAACCTCTAATGCTTTTCCTTTGTAAACGTGATCTATGTAAATGTAGGCAAATTTAGCAATCTCATTGGAGGCGGGAATAAAGAGACATAATAATATCAAGTTAGCGAAGAGTGTGCACCGAGGGAGTTCTATAACTTCTGTGCATATGTGCTCGTTTGGTTAAGTAAGGATCAGAGTACCTCTAGAGATAAATTATTTTTCCTTATTAAATTTATCACCAAATTCTTCAGAGTTGCGTTTGTTGAGATGGTAGGAATTTTGGAGAAGGGTTTTTTGAAAAATTCACTGCATCATTCCCGAAAATCGAAATCAGGTCTTCAGATTGCTGGACTCATATGCTGACTACTACACTGTTATGGTACATGCAATTTTCAAGCAGGAAACGTGAAAAGTCAACTAACCTCTCCAGCAGTCAAACCACGGATCTTCTTAGTTGCTTCTACTTACACCACGAAGGCACTAATTGGAGAAACAAGATAATTTCTTATAACCATAACATTCCATGAGAAGAATGTTTTTATTCCTTTCAAACATATTTAATCTTTCACAAAATTTTAAATGCCTCGAAGTTAGAGTCCCCTCTACTATTGCCTTTGAAAATTCTGTTCGGACATCCTGTTAGCCCAATGATAGGTTAGTCGGCTGCATTTAAAATACTGTCGAGCCGAAGGTCCTTTCGAGAGGCTGATGGTAATGGAAGAGGGTTATGAGACCTTCAGATCCTTACTCCGGGATGCTTTCGGTCAAAACTGGGACGGAGCTGAATAAAATCGTACAGTCACCCATAAGGTGAGACCAATGGCAGCAGCAATCTTTGCCCGCTATAAACTTCGTAGATGTGATTTGGCTTGTGTTCCGAATAGGAGGATAAGTAACAACAATAACAAATTGTTTCCTAGTATTTGCAATTTGGCTAAGAGATTTAAATTGTAATTTGATTTTGTACTTTGTATTTTGTCTAGCATATTATCTACTTTTGCTGCTGTAGGGTATGTTAGTTGCTTTTGCAATTTTTTTTTGTTGCTTTGTTATTTCTATTAGTTAACAGCAATGCAAACAGCCAACAGAAGCAAGTTTTACCTATTATTTAAAGAGTTCATGATGTATATAAATATAGTAAAACTACACCTTGTACTGGAAGTGAATGAATTTTAAAACAAACAGAAGGAAAAATTAAAAAAAAAAACTGATTGCTAAGAAGAAAATTTGCGAATTTTATCTGCGAAGAAAATATTTGAACATTTACCGTTTTAATTAGGCTCATCTTAAAAGACGAGAACAATGATTTTCAGTCAACAGGTAATGCAATAAACAAAATGTGAATAATGTTTATTATAATCTGCATTCGCAGCCCATACACGAGTCAGCTTTCAGCAGTAACTTCTGTTACGAAGCTTTTTAAATGATATGTGAATCGGATGCGGATCGGGTACGCTTATTTTTGCTTCCTTTCAATAAACGTATTAAAAGGCACAATATGTTTAACAATCCTTTTTATGTGTGAACAGTTTGTTTAACTTTCAGGTCAGAAGAATAAAAGCCTGAACGCCTGATTTAAAATAAACTTCTGATTTAAATAATTCAAAATAAGTTATATATATTTAAAAACAAACCTATTCTTTGTTGTTTACCTTACTTAAATTATAATTATTTGTCATATGGACTTAAAAATATTGAAGTGACATTATATACGAGATTATTATTTTGAATGTTTGGAATTATTGTTCACGATTCATGTTATTTTTCGGAATTATTATTCACGATTTTCAGAGACAAGTAAAAGCTGATTTTACTAATATAAATCTTAATCATTGAATTAAATTTAAAATCTAGATGTATCCAAAGAAGCTTTGTTTATATTACTCAGGGTGGTTCACAAGAGTGTCGGCATGACGGGAAGTTAGATGACAGTAAAGATTAAATGCCTTTAATTATTTTTTAAAATTTATTATTATTCGCAACCTTTTAATATTATGTGAAAGCAACTGATCATAAAATTCAGTTACTTTCCTTTGATCAGGATATACGCTTACGAGAAAGAGGACAGTCATGAAGAAGCAACCTTAAACTTAAGCTTATAAATTATGGAAGTATGAGTAACATGTTTATTACCTTCTTAGCAGTAGCATATCAAGGGATTAAATTTCTACGCGGCAGTTCTGTATCCAGAATCTTATCATGACCGCAGATGTCACTGAAGGAGTTAGTACTTTGCAAAGTTCGTAAATTAATTGTATTGGACAACTGAAATGGTGATGGGTTGATATCTTTAATGAAATGAAGAATAAAATGTCTTCCATAATTTACAGTCGATTTATTTCGAATCATAATTCCGATTTAATTTTTACTACCATGCGCAAAATATAAATCTTCATATTAATAAAATTATGCTCTGCAATTTTTTTTCTTTTGCAAAATAAAAAATAGCATTCAGCTTACGCTTACATCTGAACTAGAATAAAATTTTAGTAACCATGGAAGTGAATTACAGCATTCATAATGACTTATTTCTTATGAATTTGCTATGTGTGCACTTAGTTTTGTTTAGCTTAAGCAAACTCATGATTAAAAAGTGATTCTTAACCCAACCCGGTAAATTGCTGCAGAGACAAAGGTCTACATGAAAAATCCTAACTTCCATGATTAAAAATGTTGCAGGTCAGGAAATGCTTCTTCATCAAATATATTTTCATAAAAATTACTAAATTCATAAAACTTATTCACTGTTATATAACCATATCTTCATTCAAATTCATTTTTTATAAAAAATCAAATAAAAATGGAGGATCTTTTAAGGTAACTGTAGCAGTAGTGATACGCCACCAGATAGGCAGCTGCCCCAATAGAAGCTTTCAGCTTTACATTTCTGGGTTAAAATAATCTGTCTTTTAAAACCAGGCTAATCATAGGAAAGACTAATCAAATTGCAATATTAAATCCATTTGAGAGCTTAGTTTTATGGATGATGATGCATAAATATGAGTGAATTAAGGATAAAGTATTTAGCTGCCGGGGATTTAGATTTGCACTTATATGCATTGTGTAGATAAACAAGATGAGACAAGCAGTACTCTATTAGGAAAATTATCGTATTCCCCCATGCTTGCACCTGTGGTGTAAATGGTAACGCGTCCGGATAGTAAAGGAAGATCCGTGGCTAGAATCCTAGCGAAGACATAATTGATTCATCATGTTTCCCGGCTCCGAAAAAAATTGATGTCTCCACCACGGCGTCCGAACTAAAATGTGTTAGATAATAATTTGTCCCCACCTGGATTTCGTCGACTGAGTCTTGACCTCTCTTCGCTCACTTCTTATATGGGACAGAATCTAAGAAATTGTCCCCTTCTCCAATGTATGCTAGAGTGATATAAGTGGTAATAAGTCTGAGTAGCATCGGGAGATCCCTGGTATGAATCCCAATGAGGGAATAGCTGGTTTTTCGTGATCACTTCTTCCCCAAAATAACAACACTAATAACAATATCAAAACAAAAAGATGTCTTTACAAGGACAGCAAAATGTCGGGATATTACTTGTTAACCTTTTTCGGACTCTTCTCCGTTAAATTTGGCATATTTTCTTTTATGAGTCTATTATTTTATGCTCTCTTTTAATTCCATATTGCATTTTCATTGCTTTCGATGTGCAGGTATAAAATATTTTGGCACCTAATACATAATAATAAGGCTTTTAGCTGAGAGTCAATGCATTAAAATGTCTCGGATGAATTTATTAAGAAACAGAAGTGCAATATCAAACTTAAGCTACTGGCGCATTAAATTTAAATGCCTATTTCAGTTAGCTGTTATATAAAAGTTTTATGTACTATGAGCCGTTGTGTTATGCTATTGATTCATTAAAATCAGTGCACGTGATTTCTGTTAAATTTTATTCTCATGGAAAATAAGCTATCGAAAGGGTCTTATTGTTTACACTTCGTGTTTCTTGTTCGTAAAAAACATAAAATCTTTATAAATAAAGGTAAAAGAATTAGTGCCTGCCGAAGGTTCATCCTTCATCTATTTCGTGTATTATAAAAGAGGACTGCTCATCAGCATAATGAAGCGAATCATTTAAAAAGGGATGTCTATAGTACTTCTCATCAAAACCGTACAAGTTTTATTTTATACCATTAGTGTGCCAACATATATTATCATCCCCACTTTTAATATTTTCATCTTTTGCTATTTGAACTAATTTACACGGAAAAAGATGCAATAACAAATGCCGGAGCTTTCAGGTTTGAAATTCTTACACAGTTTGAAGGAAGTTTTTTTAATTTTGAGCAGTAAATGTTTAGTTTAATTAGTCGACAACAATAGTTTTTTTTTATTCCTTTAATAATAAATTCCAAAAACTGCGAGGTGTCAAGGTGTTGGAATTAAATAAAAAATTTACAGATTGTAAGATTTTCTCCCTTTCCCCTCCCCTATAACAAAAATATAAAATGTTTGTAATTTTCGTTTAACTTGAAGTTGGATGAAGTCTTCGTAGGTCATGTAAATAAAGCGTTCCATTCTGCAATTTAAGAGTACGCTGCTTAAAACTTATTCTTTGAAACAAGAGTAGCTTAAATTAGTAGGAAACCTAACCTGCAGAGATTTTAAACTAAAGGTAAATGTATATAGGCTTTTTTCTGTATCTTGAAGCTTGTGGCAATGTCCTGCAAACCCTACTAGACTAGAAGCAAGTTATCACCTTATCTGAAACGAATGACGAAGTCTTAAGAAGATTAAATAACTTTTTTTTCTTTATTTAACTCTTAAATGAACAGTAAGTACTGCTTGGGCAATAAACGAACCTCCGTTCATTGCGGGTATTTAAATAAATATGAGATAAAATTAAATTCAAATGCAGGTAACACAGTTTGAGGTTACGCACACAATAGACTACTTAAACTGGTTCATGTCAGTTAACTGCGTATATTTTAAACATTGAATAGAAAGATGCTAAAGCCGGAATAACTTTGGCAGAGCTAGTGACAATTCATAATTGCAAAAGCTAGGCTGCTGGAAGCTTTACCATAAAACAATCAAGTCCTCGACCTTAATAACTAAACAACTAATTTGAATTCTGGTGAAAACTACGGGAAGAAGGTTATAATAAAGGTTAAACTCATAATAACTGGTTAATTAACATAAAATCACGCATGTCAAAAAATGATTTAAGGAGAAAGCCGACAGAGTCTAGATCTGCCCACTGAATCCAAACTTTTGCCATCCACTGGGACCACCGGCTCTAATGCGGACGGGCTGAGATGCATAATTAGGTTTTCTGATTCTCGTTTTACCTTTAGTGAAAATTAAGCATTTTAACTTTCCCACATTGTAGTTCCTGGACAAAGTAAAAATCAATTCTTTCTGCAGCTACGCATATTTCTATAGCGAAATGTTTAGAGCAAATATATTTGCTTATTTGGAAAGGTCATGAATCTATCTAAAAGTGGAATTAAATTTATCTATCTGATCATAATTTTTCATAAAACTGAGCTCTTGTACAAAAGAAAGTGGACTGCAAATGTAAGATGAATAAGTGGCCCCCTTGGGAATATCGGTAATTTGTAGAAAAATTTTATCTTCATAAAATTATGAAAATCTGAACATTTAAGATAAGTAATCCATTTTTCAAAATTAAGGATCTTATTGAGTGCTGGAAGTAATTCGTAAAGTTTGATAAAATTATTATTACTTCCTTTTTAAAGGGAAAGGAATGTAGAAGTATTGAAAATCACAGCTGTTAATATCATTAATGTAATAATTTTTAAGTGTTTGATAATCTTTTATTATATTTAATAATCCAATGAAAGTTATGAGGTAAATTAGAATCATGGGCAATATGAAAACAAACTTTTAAATTTATTTTTCAGAAATAAAGTCTACATTATTTTCGTAATTTTTGGTACCAGTGGCAATAAATCTTAATCGGTGTTTTATGAAATTTTTGGAGAGCATAAATACTGGGAAATTTGTTATAAAATGGTGGTATTAGAAATTTTTTATTTTTAAAAAAAGGCTTTAAGTTTTTTCACTATAATTGGAAGTTTCATGTGTAATATTATTAAGTTTCGTTTCAATTAGTTCATTTGAGAACATAAATGTGACCATGCCGAAGTAATTATTTATATGAGCGCATGCTACTCTGTGTTTAATAATTGTCACAATATTGTCTTCATCTTATACAAATAAAGTATAAAAGTCAAAATTTTGGTTTCCTTTTCTATTATGGTCAAATTTTGGGCTATACCGTACGCTAGGCAGGAAAATACGTATACCCTCAGCTAGGCGGGGAAGAATTCCTAAAAGCTGCACTCATTAGGATTAACTCTATACGTAAAATATGCGGCTTTCATTTCCCTGAGAAAGTATTTTTGTCATTTTCATGACATTTAATTCTCTCCAACTTCTCAAGCTTACTTCTATTGAATGAACCTATACTTTCTCGGACTAATTCGGAGAATGCAGCTAATCAGTCGACAATACAGCCATGCAGTTATTGTTAATATAACTTCCAGCATTTCCTCTGGATTTTTATACATGTTTTGTAACTTGCGTTGTGATTGCTTATTGTAAGTGAAATAACTACGTATTTTGCTGATCTTCTTGTACGAATTGTTAATGATATAACTCTTTTGATTTAATAGATTAATACTGTATTTTTATAGAAGGGAACAAAGAAAATTAACTGTGCCCTGGTCGGACTTGGAATTATGAATCTTTCAGTTGCCAGCTTGATGTGCTAACCACTACACCAAGAGAGTTGGGACAGGAGTTGGCCATAATTACTTATACACTTTCCCACTTATAAGGAATTTTCTCCCTCTTTCAGCATGCCTTCGTGGTGTAACGGTTAGCACACTCAGCGCGTATTCGAAAAGTCCAGGTTCGAATCCCGGCGAGAGCACTGCACATTTTTCCTCTGCTCCTGCTTTAAAATAAGCTAATGTCTTTCACACTTAAAAGGTGACTGATAAAGTTGCGCGAGACTCAGTCGACCAAATCCAGTTGCTGATGAGTTATCATTATCCACCATATTAGTTCAGGCGACACTACAAAGAACGTTAGGTTTTTTTTTGAGCAAGAAGCTCGAGAAATATAACTGTTTAAGAGACTGTTTAAGAGCTGGAAGTGCTTATTATTTACACTACGAAACCACAGAGGACAAATGTGACAGTTCCTTATAAGGTAAAGGAGAATAAACTCAAGATTCTTTTCATCATCAAATTAATAACTAGTATAGACTGTAGATAGCGGAGACTATTAGAAGCTGCCAATCTCGAAAAATTAATCAAACCGAAAAGAAGCTAAGACACAGCTAGGAAAATTGGATGTTCATATTGCATAAAGAGCCGTGTCTAGATACTTTTTTTCCATTCTTGAAATTTAGAGTTCTATTTTATATAATATAGCTTAATTAGTATTTTAATGTATTATTCAATTTTTAACTAAGACAATTATTGTCAAGCAAAGGGAACAAGCAATTAAATTTTCTCAAAAAATGGAAATCAGCATTCTATACGTATTGTACACAAAGTTTACCTTTGTCATTTAAAATGTTGCTGAATTTTATTCAATTATTGTAAACTAATAGTAATAATAATAAACACATTCACACGAAAATAATACTTTCTGTAATGTTTTAAGTTACTAGGTAACAAAATTCAATTATTCCGGAAGAAAATTAAAAATACTTGGAAACCATAACTGCCATTACGGCAAAGAAATGATAATTCTCTTTTTCACAAATTATGTCAAGTTTCATGATATTTCAGAATTTTATGGATATTGTCAAAACGCCTTTCTGAGATTCGCATTAGAACAAAGTCTAATACCGCACCAAGTTAAAGAACTCAATTTTCAGTCACGGATACTTTGAACGCTTTTCTTGCATCAAAAATAGCTTTGAATGAAGAAACATCTAGATGACAGTTGCCTCTGCTGTCTCAATAATAGGCAGTTTTTCCTTTCCTCAAAATTCAGAATGTCCTGTGGGCATGCGTTGAAAACATCATTAACGACAATGCGTTTTTTAAAGTGTAAGAAAGACACTTTTTTCTTTGATTGACCTTTTTTTTCCCCCTACCCTTCAAATCGAGTGAATTGTAGGGAACTTATGCGTAACGAGTAAACTGCTCTTGAAATAGCGAATCTGAAGCGTCGAAAAACGAAAATTGCAAATAGTCTGTGCAAAAGCGGACACCTGCTTTTCTCCTCCTATCTAGAATCCTGTTTTATATTCTCTTTGTAAGGTATGTGCAAACAATTATAAGAAAGCGCTACAATTAAGAGCAAAAGCTAACTTCAGTTCGTTTCTCCTATGAACTGATTGATCTTTGTAAAATGCGAATCATCTTTATGTAATATTATACGCACATAGTTCTTTAAAAAAAAGTCATACAGAAAAGTATTTTTATTTAAATACATTAAATCAAAACTATTTTTCCTTTCCTTGGCGTACCTTAAAGTGTGGCAAAATTACGTCGACTATCCCAATGTAGATTTCTGTGATTTTTTAGAACAGATTTTTACGTGCATATTTTTATTTTGTTGTGTTAAATGCGGAACATGATTTATGCTTAAATTTTTCATTACTATTTTTTGGCTTGCTGAATTTAGTCTTAATGATACAAATTTTCAACACGATGCAGAAATGTATTGCAGACAAATTCGGCTTCAACGGATGCTTGGGGAACGATACAGATTTCGCCTTACAATCCGCATTCGCTATAACTGTGATCGTTTGGACCTCTAAGGATATAATTAAAGGAATCTCTGTGGAATTAAAATTGTTGTGATTATTTTGTCATCACAGTTAGAATCTTTCAACATCCATATTTTATATCACTTAGTTGAAGTGCATTTAAATTTTGTCCCAGACCAAGAATTTGCAAACAAATGCTTCACACAAAGAGACCTGAATATATTGAATATAACGACTAAAAATCATTTTGTCCCCACCAGTGCGTCGCGACAAACTTTTGTATCACTAATTCCCTATGGACCCAGAATTTTCACTCTCAATTCGTTTAAGAAAGCTCTGCACGAAAACCTGCACTGAATTTGCCATCAAGATATTATTGCCTTACATTTTTAGATAGGTACAGCAAATTATCAATACCCGCAAAAATGGTTAATTTGCTCAATTCGTTTGCCTAAAAATGAGTAATTACACATAGCTACCCTCTGAAATAGTTCTTTATAACTAGTTTACGCTTTCGATTTGATGATAAATCGAGCGATTCAACTTTAGAAAAAAAAATTAAAAAGACGATAAAGTATTTGTTTTTTTCAGTGTCATTCTTGGCCAAATCAGATTTTCTGCCATGAAAATAGCGAAACCTATAGAGGGAATCAAACTGGCGTTTCTCGATGTAGAAATGCTTATTTAGCTGTCAACAATATCTCATTTTGGCAATCTCTGGGGAGTATAGATACTAAGCCAAGGTTTTACATTAAGAACTGAGAGTTCGTAAAGTAATATAATAGTAATAAAAATTCCAAAGTTCTACATTACATAAAACTGTATATATACTGCTCGACATTGAAAATGCAACACCAAGAAGGAGTTGTCAGAAATTTATGCAAATTTTAGAGTAGGTGCACGTCATTGAGTTATGCGAATGATGCGAAATGCGCAGCTCTCTGACGCACGTGAAGTAAAAAGGGAACGAACATGCAGAATGGGCAATATTCGCGACATTATTTCTGCCAGACGAATTATCAAAGAAAGTTGGTTTTTATCCCGGAGGATGCGTGTAACAGGAGAGAATGCCAGGCCGCCGTCAACAAAGGCCCTTCTAGCGTATGCCAGGCCGCGGTCAACGAAGGCACTTCCAGCAGATAGACGATTTTACGAGGGGTATGGTGATTAGACTGAGAAAGGCGCGTTGGTCCTTACGTGAAATCGCAGCTGATACCCACATGGATGCGAGCACGATGCATCGGCTATGGCGAACACAGTTGTAACAAGGGAATGTGGGAAGAAGGAGGGGTGCAGGTGCAGCGATAGTGACGTCAGCACGCGTAGATCGACGCATCCGCCAACAAGCTGTGGCGGTCCCGCAAGTCTCTTGTACCGCAATTCTGCAGTATGTGCAAGAGATACCTTGGATGTTCCCGTGTCGACGAGAACCATTTTCCGTCGATTGGTTGAAAGTGGCCTGCACTCACGGCCTCCGTTAAGAAGACTGCCATTGACCCCACAGCATAGACGCCAACGTTTAGAATGGTGCCGGACTGGAGCGATGTGGATGACAGAATGGCGAAACGCCGTGTTCTCAGATCAGTTACGCTTCTGTTTATCCAGTGACAGTCGCCGCATACGTGTGTGGCGTCGACGTGGAGACAGATCTAATCCGGCAGTAACTGTGGAACGCCCCACTGCGTGACAACGTGGCATAATAGTTTGGGGCGCTATTGCCTACGATTCCAGGTCACCTCTAGTTCGTATTCAGGGCACTATGACAGCCCAACGATACTTGGATAATGTACTGCAGCCGGTGACAATCCCCTACCTTCAGAAGCTGCCTTAGGATACAGCCCGACCACACAGTGCTCGCATCTACCAACATGCTCTGCAAGGTATACAGATGCTTTCCTGGCCACCATACTATTCTGACCTATCACCAATCGAACATGTGTGGAATGTGATTGGACGCCGTTTGCAGACTCTGCCCCTGCCTCGTTCAGAAGACGAACTGTGGCAAATGGTTGAAAGGAAATGGAGAGCCATTCCTCAGGACACCATCCGCACTCTTATTGACTCTATGCCTAGACGTTTTCTTCGTGTATTGTTGTCCGCGGTGGTCCTACATCCTACTGAGCCGACACGTTCTCGCTCTGTATTCTGACTATCATTTTGAAATAAATATCACTTATTGCTACTCACTGTCTCTGCCTTTTTTCCAAATTTCATCACTTTTTGACCACTCCTTCTTGGTGTTGCATTTTTAATGTCGAGTAGTGTAATAATAGTAAAAATAATTTCAAATGTGTCGGCCTCGCAAGACAGCAGATGTGTCGGTTAAGCGTGCTGTCAATCGGAAAACGTTAAGAACTGTTGTCATAAATGATGATATTTTTTAATAAATGCTATGTAATATTTGCTTGCGTTTCTATCGGTTAAATTAGTTATGTAGTAATTTGATTTTTTTAACTCTGGACATGCTTTAAAATCTTGAAAACTTTCTAATTTATTGTAGACTAATCCATTGTAAAATTGATTTATTCTATTCAGTTAATGACGTTCAAGAGGTAGATAATAATGCTCGGCCTTGTTGCTAAAAGGAGTTCAAATACTATGCACTTGTTGAATGTTTGCACTCCTTTCAATCGACACTTGTTCACAAAGTTTAGAATTCCAACCTAAAATCATATTGCATTTTGAGAGACAAATGGCTTCATATCTCATCTGACAATTATTTGCGAGCAGATCTTATGTAGGGATATTAACGAAATATTTTATTTATAAAACTGTTGCTGTATTCGTGTTAGTAGTATATGTTCTTTTCCACTCAGCTTTGCTATCACCCAGAGCTATTTAGTGATGTCCTTTGTTATTACTTAATGGAATAACAAATGAAGGTATGGAGCATGGAAGTTTAAATTACTCCCAGTAATGAATTAAAGTTTAGTTATGAGAAATCTTAAATTATGTGAAGCCAGTGAGCAAAACATGTCTAGTTATCTAACGGGAAGTAGGTTTAAGATTTTAAGGTCATCGATTTTTTCTTCAACGTCTTTTCCCCTCTTTCTTTCGCTTTTTTAATAACTGAATTTATTCTCGAAAAATTCTGCAAAAAATATGAAATCTACGCAAATCATATTTTTAACATGACGCTTTATAATTAATATCTCCTTTAACAGTTCTATCAAAGAACTGATTTCTCTCATCAAAGCTAAGAACATTCATTAAAAAGAATCTTATCGTATCTCTTTCTGTTGATGAATTAGCATCAGTTATTATTATAATAAAAGTCAAAATGTTCATTATATTCCTAAAACTAATGTCTTTGCAATGTTTCAAGTCACTTCTCGCTAACTTTTATATCAAATTTCTTCCAACTCTTGTTCTTCTGCACACATATATGCCTAACATGATTCATTTCTTTATCGCCCAACCGGGATAGTAGTTAGTGACTTTGACTGTCGTACCGAATTGCCCGCCTTAGAATCCTGGATAAAGCATGGATATTTGTCAATGTATAGTGTCTGTGTGGCATGGGAGCACTCTAAATATGCATCGAGCAGAAGGTCCTCTTGAGAGGTTGTCGTAAGGAAGAGGGTGGAGATTCTCGACTCCGTGCCCCCCGGGGTGTTCTCTCAAATTTTGAGGGCAAAACATAGCTTCAGTCGGCCTGTCACCTATATAATGCTCAAGACTCTTGTTAACGACAGGCGTATTTGACTCCTTGCAACGATGAATGTCGTGGGCTTGTGCTGACTTTTGCCAGACAAGTGCGATTGGCAACAACAACATCACAACGTTTCATGAAAGAGACAGTCTTTGTCCATGATTTTAAGTACAATGATCCCAAGTTGACAATAATTTAAAGCTATCTCTGAATACCCCTGCAAGGAAGACACTTATTAACTTAGCTTGATAAAATTATGTAAATCTTCAAAAGGTTTTCCCAATTTTCTATTATTATTTTAGGACTGCGCTGAAAGAATTGTTAAATTACTATAGAAATTTAGCTTTTGTTATAATAACATAATTTTTCCGTTGATTTTATATTTCGAGCACTGCAAAGGTAAAAAATTATTGCTATCTTCTGTTTGAAAATTTGCTGTATCAATATTCTCAGTACTGCCTCTTTGCTGCAGCAAATATTTTCTTCTACATTTTTAATGATATTAGTAGGATACAGTTTAATTTAACTGTGATGGAACATTAAGTATGGAATGTAGAGTTGATTATTAAAAATGAATCAAGATAGTGAGACTTATCTTGCGAAGAGAAATATTACTTTATACCAGCGAACATCTCAATATTTTTTTCTAGTGCTGGTAGAAAAGAAAGAAATAGTCTTTATATCTCCTGACATTGCTTATTTCATACATCCTGAAGCTCAACTCCTACAAAATTTCTCGGTTCAACTCTAGTAGTGAATATTTAGTTAATTTAGATTCTTTGAATGGGGCAGAAAACATACCGAGCTGATGAGAGACATGCCTTCGTGGAGGGCGTTCTAGAAGAAAACAGCTTGTATTCACGTCACGTATGAGGAAAAACACAAATGGACCATGTAGCCAGGCTATCTGATTACCTGCACTGAGCGGTCTCAACGACTCGCCAACAAGTCGGGCCAGTTGAACGTTTGAAAATGTTGGAAAATATTATTAATTATTCAATCAGCATCAACTGATAACATGTTCGCATTTGTTTGCAAAGAATTATAAATTAAATCCGCACAACCAGTTCCCAAAATATTCATTTTAACATCGTTCCTCAGCATGTGAAGAATATTTTTTTACTTTTCTGACAAGGTCTCTTAACCATCATAAATCTTCTCTGACAGGGTCTCTTAACCATCATAAAATGGTATTACTATTTTAGATATTCTACTTTATTTCAGAACAGACTGACTATAGCTTATTAGAGTTTCAGAAATTTCTTCTCTTAGATTTTGGAACTCTATGACAAATAGCTAAATTTCTTTAGTAGATGCAAAATCTGGTTTGAATGATTCGACGATCCATCATCATGCACATGTATTTTGCTTCTTGTGAATCATTGAAAATCTCACGGAGCGTAAAAGGCGCAACTACGTTAGCAACAGTTCTTTCATATTATGTTCTTGCACATGTATATATTTTAAGATCTAAATGAATGGTTGTGTTTCATAATATGAAAGGAAAGGCTATCAACCATTCTTATGCAAGAAGAACGTCACTTTTAGGTAGCGAATCTCTTAATATTATTCAAGTGGTTAGTTTATAACTTTTTTTTTTTTTTTTGCTGCAGTAGGTTCATTTTCACATTTTTTGCAATATCTGAAAGACCAACATTATGTGCAGAAACGTCAACCTTACGAACTATGCTTAACACTTTACCGCCGTCATTTTCAACGAGAAATGAATATTCTTTCTTAAATATGTGTGTTAAACTACATTTGCATTCTGGCCTCTTAACACCCGCTAACACATTAACTAAAATGCATAATTAAGTTTGATATATGAAAGCTCTGTAGATATATAAAATTCATCAAAACTTATATGTAATTAAAGATCACATGAAAAATAACACGACCAGAAAGCGAGATGCTTTTTCACAAGATACAGTGCGTCCAGGTTCCTTTATTATATAGATGCCTTATATTTCTTAACACAATTTTAATTTAAATGAATAAAAAGAAAATGACAGAAGACAGACGTCTGTTCACCCCATACCATGCGTATTCGTAAATAGGAAAAGTCTTCTGTGTCAAAACTGTTAACAAATTTGAAAGTATACTTTATGTAATTATTACAAGTGTTCTTAATAACACTACAAAGTATTTTCGCCCTACATCCTGCATGCCTTCGTGGTGTAACGGTTAGCACACTCGGCGCATCCTCGAGAGGTCCAGGGTTCGAATTCCGGCTAGGGCATTGCTCATTTTCACATCTCCTCTTAAAAAATAAACTAATGTCTCTACAGTGGGACTCGAACCCTGGACCTCTCAAATATGTGCCGAGTATGCTAACCGTTACACCTTGAAGACATGCAGAAAGGAAAGAGAAAATATCTTTTAACACAATTAACATAACATTGTTAATAACTGATATGATAATTAACATTACGTAGGCATTTCAATTATATCAGTGACTTTCGAAGCAGTACTTGTCAGTGCTCTTCGCTTTTAATACACGTTACATATTTTTTTTTTCTTTTGATTACTACTATTCTCTGACAGAAATGGAAGAAACTTTATGTTGTCTGTAAATACAATCTAAGCTTGCTGTTATGACTGCTCATTATAGTTATCGTTTCATTATAATGACGGCTGTAAAAAAAGTCTGTAGCTGATGATAGCACATTATATCCATTTACATTGTACCAGCCACTCGTTATAACATCCTTTTCCTTCAAGATGACTCAAGAAGTTGTTTTAATAAGAGTCAGTTGTACGTAAAAGATTGAAATATTATACAATAAAATTTTTGGTAGTGGTCTAGTAAGTTTTCAAAAATCTAAAGTAAAGTTATTTCTTTGTTGTAATCTACTATACATTTACCATTCACTTTGAATTTTGAGCGTGACTCAAATATTGCAGCTGTTATAAATGAACAAATGTGTTTCTACACTACAGATAATAAAGCACCCACTGTATTGCTGTTCATGGACAATATACTGGCTTGGTAAATTTCTTGACAGCCTAATATCCGTTGCAAACATGTTTACGACAAGCCCAATACAGTCATAAACCATACATATTCAGGTTTTACGACACTGGCGGGCCAAGAATAACCGAACGCCACCCCCTCCGGTTAAGACAAAAAAAAGTAAAAAAAAAGAAAAAAGATATGTAGGGGTCGGTAATTTTCTACCAATTACCTCGCCCTCCTACTCGACGTGGGGTCCACAAAGACGTCGACATGTGGGGCATTGAGGACTTAATTACACTTGCGACCCACCTGAGTAGAACACTTAGTAATATGACCCTTTGTCATACTTCGATGGGTCAGTGAAATTTCTGTTATCGCTACTTACTGCATTCGGTGTTTATTATCTCTTCATAATGTTACCAACCTGTAATAATTGCAACGCGCAGCTTTTCTCTTTAACCTTAATTTATGTTATTATTTATTAATGGATTGTTTTAATTACTATACTGTCTTTTCGTATTTCTCATATAATTAAATATGCTCGTCTTCAAATCTTTAGCACGTGTCTTTGCCCGCCTGCAATAAGGGGATTCTCATTTTAATAAAATTTTTCGTTAAATGTACTTAAATATGTTATTCTATACAAGCCTTTATTTACTTATTTATTTATATTTAATCTAAAACTCCGTATAATACAAGCCGTTGTATTCCCCCCCCTAGAGATCTGCAATACCGTTATGCAAAATGAAACTGTAAATTTATGTAAGCGTTAAATTCTGTCATTATACTTTTACGAAACTTGTATTTTGATTTACGATCGTGATTATTTTAAACTAAAAACTCAAGATAAAAATGGCATGAAATTTTTTCAAAAGATCTTAACAAAGACTGGCTTTTTACGATTTAAAGGAAATGTGGAAGCAAAATTTCGTTATTAAACTGAAATGAAGAGAAACATTCTCCAATGAGAACAGAAGTGCGACTAACAGCAATGTGCACCCATATATATTCTCTAGTTATAAAAATGAAAACCTGATTTCTTTAATACGTTCATATATACACTCTTAAGTAAATACACCTTTAAAAAAAAAAAAAAAAAAAAGAGACGTGCTAAGAAGTGTAATGCAAATTGGACACAAACTGATATGTATACATGTTTCGACGGAAAATGCAGAATTCTTAAAATTTGGCAGCCAATGATTGAATATGTGGTGCTGCAGTGCATCTTTAATGCTGAACTGGTAAGATATTAAAGAGGATAAATTTTGATTCCAGGTCATATATTCTTTGCAAATTTCATTCCGTTTACTCAGGAAGACAATAACTATACCTCGCGTACAGGTGCGCAAACAATATGCGCAGATGTCAACGTTTGAGAGAGGACGTGTATTTGGGCTCAAAGAAGCCGGTTGGTCTAATCAGGAAATCGCTGGACATTTGGGTAAAAGTAATGCTACTGTTAAATGATGTTGGCAGGAGTGGATGAACCATTGCCGAACACAACGTGAAGAAGCGGTCGATCTAGAGAGACGACAGAAGGTGGGGACAAGTCAATCGTCAGAGCGGCAGTCAAAGCCCCAGATTCATCATTTTCATCGATCCTACGTGCAACTGGTGGTTCATTGATTGCAAGGACCATTAAAATAGGCAGTTTAGAGAAAGACGGCTGAGGTCACGCTGCTCCTTGAGCCGACTACTATTGACATCTACACCGACAAGCTCTTTTGCATTGGTGTCAGGAACATTTGACCTGGAATGTCAGTGACTGGAGCAAAATTGTCTTCAGTGATGAATCCCGCTTCGAAATGAGCTCCCATGACCAGCGAAGACCCCCAGACAGTGGTAGGATACCAACCTGACTGTAGCTCGTTATACGGTTCGACAACCAGGAGTGATGATCTGGGGTGCCATTTCATTTAATAGTAGGACCCCTTTGGCAGCACCCTTACAGCACAGCGGTATGTCAACAATATTCTAGGCCCCGTTGTGTTGCCCTTCCTATCACACCCTTCTGGGGTTACATTTCAACAGGATAATGCCCGCCCGCACACTGCGATATTTTCAATTGCTTGTCTTCGTGCTTACCCAACACTACCTTGGCCATAAAGATCGTTGGATCTCTCCCCATTGAGAATATCTGGAGCATTATGAGGAGGGCCCTCCAACCAGCTCGAGATTTTGCCAGTTGGACAGAATTTGGCACATTGTCTCCCGTAGAAGGACATCCATTAACTCTATCAATCAGTGCCAAGACAAATAACTGCTTGCATAAGGCCCAGAGGTAGACAAATGTGTCATTGACTTGCTTAATTTGTGACGCTCTTTTTCTTATATAAATCATCCGTTTTTTCTGAAATTGTAATAATTTGTTTTTCTGTACATGCACATCACATCTACCGATTTTCGTCCCATTCTGATAACTCCTTCTTAGTGCGTTCCACCCCTTCTTTTTTTTGCCTTAGAGTATATATGGGACTGCATAGTAACGCAGAACGAAGGAAGAATAATCGCAGAATAAAAGCGGTAAAACTGCAAATAATATACTGCCTCAAAATTACAAACAAACTGTCTGCAAAGGCAAAGCAACGAAGTGCTTTAATTAGAAATGTGGCAACTATTAAGAATTATTTAAAATTTAAGTTCGTCATTATCATATAATAATGCATAATTAGCTCCGTAATGTTAGACTGTTATGAAAGATCTTTTCGAATGGCATAAAAGTATGTGGTTGAGGAGATGAGAGGGACGAAAAACTCGAAGGAAATGCACTTAACGTTGTGTCAAAATGACACTCATTACTACACATCTTGCTTTTCAGCATCCCCCCCCCCCGTGTGGAAACGTTATTTGCAGTGGATTTTATCATCTGAAATGTAAGTCAAGGATAAATCATAAGCTTTTCAGCATCTAATGTTGTTTAAGAAGGACTATGTATGTTTTGAAGTGTTACTTTTATTGAGATGGAAGGCATATTTCCCACGCATAATACATAGCAGCCTAACTTCGTGAGTTCGTGTTGAATTCATTTTGCTAAATGCATTTTATTTATCACCACAATGATTAAATACATACATTACCTTGTGAGGTATATTATGTCTATTAATAGTTTTTTTAATTTGTTAGCCTTTTCTGTCCTTTCTGATTTCCCTTGCGCTTCCTCGGCAGGATGTAAATGAGTTAAGGTGAACGAGAGTGTATTTGTATTTAAACTGAAGTAGAGAAAAGGCTAATCAGAGCGTGTTTTCGCTTTTGAGGGCGCAAGTTGTTACTTCTACCAGCTGCCTGAATTTTGAATCTCGCTTTCGCATTCTTGCCGCCGAAATTAATATCACGCCGGTGTAAGTTTCTGAGTCAACCTTCTAGTTTAAATTAATTTGTGTAGTCTTGAACTACTATTTTGTTACCATTATCTTCAAGTTCCTCACCATAAGCGGCTGGTGGAATTATAATATTTCCAATTTAGGAAATCAAATAAATTTAAAAGCTTAAGTTATTTATTTTAATTTCCGTATCTTTTTTAAGGAACAACATAAAGTTTTATAGCTTTAGAATTAATGCTCCATTTTTTTTTCAGATTATTGAAAGACCTCTTAAGAGTAAGAGATTTAAAAGACAGTTTTACTTTTTTCGCTAAATTTAAGAAAAAGGTTTAATGCTGATAACTATTTGAGTACTGATATGTATTATTCTATTTGTTTCATGCGAAATTTTTTGTCGTAAAAATACCACTATGGAATGTACATTTTATTTGCATACTGCAAGGTACTGATCTTTACAAACTTTATAATTTGTATTTTTTTTACTCATTCATCTATGTTAAAACTTATTTTGATGATTAAGATAGGCTAAATAGTTCGAAAATATGTAAATATTTAAAGGAAATTACGAAAATTAACTGTTTTCCTTTTGGAATACAAATTTTTTGTAGTGCCTTTTAGATTTCCGTTTAGATTCTACAATTAAGGTTTGAAACTGCTTCACTTTTGAAGTTCTCCTTTAAATGATTCACATTTCTCATCCCAAAAATGCTCAGAATTATTTCATATAAAAGGGAGAGGACTGGGCTATTGAGATAAGAAGTTTCAGCAGATCTAACTGAATTATCCCACATTTATAATTTCGATCTTCTGTGTCTGTTCATTGTACGGCTGTTAATGAAAAAACAAATTTAGGCAGAGTCTACGAAGAAATTTCCAGTTACTTTCTATTAATGAGACTTAATTTAATTTCTTGTAAATTAAAGCTGGGGAGGGTTAACTAGCATATTATAACTCAGGAGTTGAAAAAATTGGGTACACTTAAAATGAAACTGTCACGGGAAGTATTCACAGCAAAATGCACCTGCAAGTTGCTCACGCATTTGCAACTGCAGAAAGAAGTTGTATTTTTGATTTTGGTGTAAAGAGATTTTGGTGTAGTTAAGATCTTATTAATCACCAGTTGATAGTCTATGCACTGCAGAACTCTTCTTCAAGGCCGAAGGAGATTTCGCAGAGCAAAGGAATTTATCTACAGATAATGTGCTTTGCTAATATATAGGAATATTTGTGATTCATTGTAAAACGTCACAAAATACTCCAGAAATTTAGAGTACCATAATTATATTTAGTTAATGAATTATAATTGATCAATAAAAATATTACATTTATTATTCTAATTGAAGTATGAGAATTTTTCATTAGTATCCCTGCAGATTTCGTTTTTACAAATTTTTAAAATAAATAAATAGTTAAATCATTTTGTACCAAAACTGCGAGAAAATTTTTATAACTTCTCTGGAAACGTTTTGCAATTTTCTTTGAACATAAAAGGTAATTAAATGCTTTTTCGTAGCATTTACGTTTTTTTGATGTTAAAGTATTACTTTTAAGTACACAGTTCTGGTGGATAAGCGATTATTTAGAAAAGAAAATGAATGAATTTATAATCTTTTAGTGGTTTTCTTTTTATGTCTTTATACTAGTTAATGACATTTAAAAATCGTCTCATTATATGACATACTTAAAAGGAGACTCTTTTTTTTCGCTAGCCATTTCTCTTGGTAAGGCGAGAGTTACGCGCCAGATTTTACTGCCTTGCCATACCTAGCCTTCCAGTCTTGCAGACCACCATATCACTATGGGCGTTCCTGATGTAACTTTAACGGCAAGCTAATAAAAAATTCACTGCGTCAAACCAAATGAACCAATCGGCTTTTAGCCTTCAGCTCGTGGGCTTAATTGTTCTGCAGTTCAAAGACGGAGGAATTCTGAAATGTCTCATAAATAGAGACACTTCCGCAATAAATAACATTTAGTGTCTACCTGTATGAAGTTTTCCGGCTATGAAGATTTCCAAGTTACGGAGTGTCAGATTTGGTTAAAAGTGCATCTTTGTCTCTTTACTGATATATTTACACGAATCGCATCAGATTTAAATTGGCCTTTTTGTCATAATATTTACGGTGCAAATTACAGTTAATTTCCCAAAATGACGAAGTTCTGATTTTCGCAATTTATGCAAATTCATTTTTCGATTCTCCTAGTGAATAAGATCTCTTTGAATTACCGATCATGCTAATGAGTTCCAACGATTAAGAAATTCGGTTTAAAAATTTCAAAGGTCGTCTACCTGAAGAATTAAATTACATTTTGTAACGCGCAGTTCTACATTTGTAAGATTTTCAGACTGACATAGGACATTTGAATCTATATTGCGTACTCTAATTAGCAATTAATTCTATTTAAAGATAATCAGTAAAACAAAATGGTTTTGTTTCGACCACTTTTCTTCGTTGAAAGTACTAGCAATCGAATTGAGAAGACCACCTCTGAAAATGGTTATACTTTCCTTCTTTGATTCTTTGTGGTCGCAAGTCTTGTCTGCTTGAAGTTTTCGCTTCCTTTATCCTTTGCATTGCGCATATGAGACACTATTAGCCTTAGAAAGCCTATTGCGAAGGCTTCTTCTCTGTGATACGCAGACGTGTGTGCTTTATCATAATCGGAGTAAGCAAAGAGAAAATTTAGATTATTTGCTTGAACTTTTGGCTCTCTGCTTGAAAAATCAAGCACATACCCAAAATTATTTATTAATTTGTGTTATTTTAAGTATGTTCTTTTATTTATACGTCCATTTATTTATATGCGTTGTAAAATAATTTTTTTATCAAAGGATTAGACGGAAAAGTCAAGTTTCCATGGTTGGATCTAAAATTGGAAATTAATAAAAATTTGTATGATTTCTTTGAAAGGAAAACTTATTTTTATTGCTATTTAAATAAATACAGTGAGATTTATAAAAGTAATAATCATTGAGAGAGTTGGTAATTATATATCGTAATAATAATCGTATTCTAATTTAAGAGAGTTTTGCAAGTAACCTCACAGAAAAGATAAGTTTAAATTCTGAACCATGGCAGATCTTTAATTAACTCCTTAAAAAATCTCTGAAAGTTATTTAGGTTTAGTTTTAAGAGTAAAAATAACGGCAGTTTTGTGGCATAATATTTATATATTATCTTATTGGTATTTCTGCACTTTTCATGCTTCATAAAGACACATTTTGATGAAGTTTCATAAAAGCTTACGAGGCAACATTTTGGTATTTAAAAATAACAGCCTTTTTGTGGCATCATAGCATTTATATACTAGCCTAGCTTATTGGGATTTCGACATTTTTAATGCCTCATAAAGGCACGTTTTGATGAAGTTTTTTATAAAAGCTTACGAGGCATCATTTTTATGCTTCTTAACAAAGTCCTTTGTTTTCCTTAGATGGTTGTACATGTTCTTTTGATATTGGTTATCATATTTCTAATACGCTGTAACGAAACATTTTTCTTTATAGACACTCAGCTTCAGATTTAATTTGCGTTACGTTACTTGATGAATAAAATAAGACTGACCAAATATTAAGTAGATAACATTATTTAAATTTCCCATAAAATGTCGAAGAAGAAAGGTAATTCAGTATTTAACCCAAATCTAAGAAATTAAGTTTTAAACAATTAATTTCCAGAAACACGACAAATATTATTTCTTTTCGTAATTGGAGGCTAATGACCATAAATATTATAATGACTCTATTAATACCAGTTTCTCTTCAACTATACACAAAGTCAATGATTCTTAAAAATTCAAAAAATAAAAATCTTTAACGGAATTTGAAAGAGGAACTAATACTGTGTGTTTTCTCTGGAAGGATGGCTATAGGATTATACTCTTGGGTGGGGAGGGGTACTTGCGTACTGATATAGAAGGGCACTGGTGTGTTGGCTGCGCTTCCTTTGGAATACAGCACTTTTTTTTTCTCATTATGTCTGCATAACATAATTTCTAGGAAGAGAGAACGCATCAATTTGTCTTTCAAAATGCGTTTTTATGAAGCGTAAAATTGTTTTAGAAAAACTGACAGGAAAGCAGTTTTAGACAATAATACTTATCCTGTGAACATTTTTCACCTTTTCATTAAAGTGATTAAGTCAGCTTGGGAACGCAAACTCGATATTAATTATCGAAGAACGGTAATTAAAACCAAAAATTAACCAATTGCATTAAAACAGAAATTTCAAGGAGGGGGAAAAAAGACAACGGCAAGAAGGACGATATTGACATGATAAATGTTTTAATGATATGATTTTATGAATGTGTAGTTAAATGTCGAAATAAAACAAGTGAAACTTTGTCTGTATCATTCAAATATTTTACTACATCACTCATAGTATCTTTTCAAGTAAAGTCACAGATAGTTTCAGTATCACCAAATTCATCTAAGAAAAATCTGAAGAGTACTTTGTGTGACAGCAATTCATTTAAACCTTAGGATTTCATAAATATTTCTTATTTGTCATGTAAATCTTAACATTTAGTGTCAGAATTTATAATATGAAGAATAAGACTCAAATTTGCATTTGAAAGCGCCACGAAAGAAAGAAATAAAAAAGCGAAAACTCATTTAGCGTTTTACGGTCTATGTCTACTCTCAGCCACTACAGCAAAGAACCATACTCGTAGAGTCATTAAGTTATTTAGGAAGCAGAAGCATGAAAAACGAGCAACGCCTTCGCCGAGAATCGAACCACGGACCTCTCGGTTACACGTCGAGCGTGCTGACCACTACACCACAAAGGCATGCGAAGAAGGCGGGGCAAATACCTTATACACTGATCTTATATTGTATATTGTTAGTTCAATGAAAATTAATTCCGACCATCATGATAGCTATGTATAAACTTAATATGACTGTAAAATGTTAAAGGTTCATTTACTGTAGGTGAAGAAAAGTTGCGGAAACTAATAAAAGACAAGTATATTTTCAAATCTACCTCATGTTCAAAAGCTCATTTCGTAATTTTTTTAATTAAAAAAAACTGGTTAAGAAATGAAAATCTAACTGGTCTACTATCTCCTTTTTCGCGCACGAACAATTAGGTTTGTGAAATTGGTTACATTTTCGTAACTATTTGACAGCGTTTCTCGAAAATATATTTATCGTATGTATTCAAAAATAAAACTTTCCTTACAATATAAAGTATTTCTGCCGCCTGTTTTGCATGCCTTCGTGGTGTAGCGGTCAGCATACTCAATGCGTATTCGAGAGGTCCGTGGTTCGAGTCCCGGTGAGGGCATTGCTCATATTTCACATCTCCTACTTCGAAATAACCCAATGACTCTACAAGTGACGCCCGAACTCAAAAACGTGATGGATGATGATTCTCCACCCCCATGATTTGGCGATTGGGTTCCCTAATCTCTAGTCGCCCTTTAAAAGAGAGGGTCTATAAGGTATTTCTCCCGCCTTCTTCGCATGCCTTCATGGTGTAGTGGTCAGCACAATTGACGCGTTTTCGAGAGGTCCGTGGTTCGAGTCCCCGCAAGGGCAGGGCTCATTTTTCACATCTCCTACTTCGAAATAACCTAATGACTTGATAATATTTTAAGAAATAAAACTGCATACGTGAATATCTGACAAGAGTATCGTTCTCATTAGAATTCATTTGATTCTGTCTAGAATAAGAAGAAAGTTACCTAATTAAAGCTATATTTTACCCTAGCAGTGAAAGAAAAATTCTGAAAAGACAGTAAAATATCGTTATTTATTTGCTTTTAGGTATAAGAGTATAATGGATGCAGGATTAAATCGAAACTTCTGAGCTACAATACCGAGTGATTTATTTATTATTTAAACTACGTAATTATACTATATATATTATGAAAATTAAACTTCTTCCTCTGATATTTCAATTTCGTTTATCAAAATATTTGATTATAAAGTCTAATCAAATTTACAATAAAAAATATAGTAAAAAAGAAGGTCTTATGTTTCAATAAATATGGTAGATCGTTTCTAAAATTTTATTCTTGTGCATCTAATATCCAAGCACACTTAAGTTATAGTGAACGCAGTTTACGCAAATGAATTTTTAGGCATGTTGAACGAAATATTTAAACATGAGCTATTTCTTAACAATGCTTCGTAAACAATAAGATTGGATGATCTAATTCCTTTATAAAATGATTTATTTTATTTCACACCCGAAAAACATTTTAGAATTTTTTAGAAAGATATTAAATTACTTTGATTAAATTTTATAACAACAGAATAAGTTTTATTAGTCTAATCTGGATAAAAATATAAATTCTCATATTATAAACCTTGACCTGCATTATAAAAGACCAATTGTTCTTTGTGCCTTAGTTCTGGGAAACCTAAATACAAAAAACAATAACTGGTTAAAAAATAGACTTCAAAATGTGTAACATAAAGATCTGCTTACTAGTTTATTTTTCCTCATCTATACGCCTGGATGATTATTTGGCCACCTGCATTAAAACATATTCTCTCACGGCAAGCGTCAATTTGTTCTGATTTTAGAAAATAATGAAAATCATCTTTTGAACTAAAACTTTCTCGTTTTGTAAGAAAATCGTAATAAAAAAATAATTTTAACAGTCTATGTGAATTTTTTTTCCCCACCAAACATAGCGGAAACACATCTGAGGTACACAGTATTACTTACAACCCTAAAACAGAGTTAAAACCTCTCATAGAAATGAACTTTGTTAAACAAGTTTCTTAATTTTGATTTTCATAAACATAAATTTCTTCTGTTTATGAGTGTTTTGCTTCTACTATATACTCGGCAAATAGGGCTTATTCCGCGAGCATCGGTATTAAAAAATTGGCGTCATGTACTAAAAAAATTTTACTCCAACTTTATTTAACTGTGTATAAAACAAGTAGTTGTTTTACCGATTTATTTTGTTCGGTAATGCTATCATTAACGACAGACTGTATAACCAAGCTCCCTCTCAAAAAAGAGGTGAGAGACGCCAAATTTCTGGCCATAAAGTCAATATTTTACATCAAGTTATGGGATGCGCAATACTGGTTTGTTAATTAATTATGGCAATGTACTCAAGGCATCTTTTAAAGA
Source organism: Stegodyphus mimosarum (assembly GCA_000611955.2). Classification (NCBI taxonomy): domain Eukaryota; kingdom Metazoa; phylum Arthropoda; class Arachnida; order Araneae; family Eresidae; genus Stegodyphus; species Stegodyphus mimosarum. The sequence continues at coordinate 444,069 of KK112235.1, read as the reverse complement.
GGAAGGGCACCTTAGCGGAGGGCTTTCGAAGCGAAATAAGCTCCTATCTGAGTTATACATGTGAAAAGCCACGAAAACTCCATACAGCTAGAGTATTGACTTGAGGGAGACTAAAACAGTAGTAACAAGTCAACCATTGACTTTTATACTATTCACTTAGCCTCTGGATGATTCTATAGGAGTTTTGAACAATATTAATATATTTGCAATTGTAATTGTATTTGCAAGACTTCACTTTCTGCACTTAAAAGCTATTAAAATCGGTAGAGCAAAATTAAGATTCAGAATTTTGCAGCTATTATATGGGCATATTTTTATTAAAGTTTTACTCTAGGCATAACTCTGAAAGGTAACGTCAAGGATGACCTTAAATGTTCTTGGGCTGTGTAACTTGCTGCAGTGATATAGTCTGAAGTACTCCTCCACAGAGAGCAAGCGCGCAGTAGTATGAGCCTGTGACAATGGTTTACGCCACCAGACTCCACACTTGTCAGAAGAAAGGTCGAGAGTTATAGCAAAGCATAAAATTAACTTTATTTAAAATTTGAAAGTAAAATGTGAAACTAAATACATGGTGATGGGCCGACGTCAAATGTCGACCACAGGCAAACCGAAACAGTACAGTTGCAAGAGAATCTCTTCGGCGAAAATTTCTGTTTTTATACTCGTACTATAGTGAATGCTCACGGATACAGAGCAGCGAACATGAATAGTGCTTGTAAATGTTACAATACAAATATTCTTCTCGGCATGCAAATGCTCCGCCACAAGCCAAACGTAGATTACTAATATATATATATATGTTTCTGTGCTTTTTAAGTTCATTTTCTAAGGATTGAATTTCTGAGATCTATTTTGGAGCATTAAAAGAGTTTTCACATGTTGTCGACTTGCAGCTCCATTAAAGTGAAAATGAAATATAACTTCATTAAACTTTATTACCATAACATTACATAATTTTTTAATGACAGAACTTATAAAAGCAGGGAGGAAATTTACAAATCTGTGTAAGTTACACAAAAAAGCACGTGTGGTTGCCGTATAAAGCAAAGATTTGCTTACAAGCGAAATTTTGCCTATTTTAGACTTCAGAATTTAAGAAAGAGATCAGTATTAAGAAATTTTTAAACATAACTAATTTAATAACTTAGTCGTGGCAAACTTAAATAGATCTTTAGGCTTCTGCTAGCCAACAAGTAATATCATTGATCATCAGTGAATCTGATTATATTTTTAATAATTTTTTATTTTTTAAGTTCGTTAAAAGCGTGAAATTTTTTTAATAATCTAAGGTTTTCACAATAGGATTTTCAATGTAAAGATTTGCATGAGTTATTTTCGTATGAATTCTAATGATTTATGTGAGTTTCAATGTAATGATTTGTATAGGTTAATGTGTTGCTTACATTTACGCACACATGAAAATATTAAAATACCATCAGCTGCAAATAAAACATTCATTAAATCTTTTTTTTTTCATTGAAATGTATATTAATTTTAGTCAGAGATTTCGCTGAAAGTAAATTTTTTCCTCAAAGTAGAGAAAATATAGCTGCCCATATATTATAAGGTAACAGCCCTGCACGGGCGTAAATTGATCTGGTAAAATATTATGACCACCGTTATGCTGGGGAATGCTCTTTCTGAAATGGCGTAGATAACATGTGACGAAGTGGAAATGTTATTCTATGGCTGCTGGAGGTTCTGAGGCACCAGAACAATTTTGTCGAATAAGTATGTGTATAATGGGAAGGATGATAAATGACAAAGCAACTTTGATAAAGGTCGTATTGTGACGGCCAAAAGGTTAGGACAGATTATTTCCTCAATAGCGGTCTCCGGTTGTTCGCTAGCTACCGTTGTTATAACGTAAAAAGGAAAAGAAAGGTGGCGAAGTTGATGTTGAGCACTAGTGAGGCACTAGCTGTTTGAGCCAGATCAAGGAATGCGAACGTGGGAGATTGTCCTGTTTCGTAAAGGTAAACTAGTGAAAGGCAAACTCAGATTTGTATGTATCTCAGTTCACAGCTCATAAGACTCTGTTGGGTCTGGTAACTTGCAGCAGACATCTCTTTATGGGCTTCTGATAAATCATCACTATTGACATTTACGACCACTGTGGGCCTATAAACATTGCGAATACATCATTCAAGAATGGAAAAGAGTTACCCGCTCGCGTGAATTCCAGTTTCTTTCAGAAAATGTCGATGGTCCTATTAAAGTAGGCTGCGTTTCATGCGAACAGTGATAGACACTTGTACCATGGGTTATAAATAAGCCCTCTGCGGTGGTGGAAGTGTTATGCTTTCAGACAAGTTCTCATGGTCATCCTGCAAGTAATGGTTTTTATAGAACACATGATGACAGCTGTTTTAGTGTGAACATCACTGCTCACTATGTAGAGACATTATGGGTTATTTAGTAGCAGGAGACATGAAAAATATGCAATTCCTTCGCCGGGAATCGAACCACGGACCTCTGAAATACCGGCTCAGTGTGCTGACCATTACACCACGAAGGCACGCTAAGAATGTGGGAGATATACCTTATAACTAGTTATATACTGTTTCGCGGCTCCTGTATCCTCAATCACAACTGGACTTTCCAGCTGCATAATACTTCTTATTACAAGGTCTAAATTATGCTACAGTGATTTGAAGAACATCTTGATGAACTCCAGTTGATGTCCTGACTTTCTAACTCACTGCATATTAATTCTTTTAAGCTTATCTGGGGCATCATGGAACTCAGCTCACCAAGCACTTCTTTGTAATTAATCAAAATTGGGTGGGTTATGCTTGCAAATCTAGTACTATCTTCCTTGGGACACTCAGTTATCAAAGACTTGGAGAATCCATGTCTTGGCAGGCTGTAGCTGTTTTCTGATCTGTGTACATTTTATACAAACCTCTAGAATTACTGTAAAAACCTTCAGCATTTAACCTACATAAATTAATTTTTAGAAGTATTTGAGAAAGAGCGAGAAAAGACCAGTAATTACAGGCTTAAAAAACGTCTTGTAAAGTAATGCATTAAATTTGTAAAAGTAAAAATAAAAAATTGGATAACATTGAGGATGAGTGAGGGACGAGTTCTAATGGAAAAAAAGAAACATTCTGTCATAGTTGACTAGCCAACGGAATACAAGACAGAAAAATGACCTTTTTTCTCTATTATGTTTCTTATAAAATTTAATTTCTAATAAGAAAGTTATTTTTGTTAACTATTTTCTCTCCTTCTATTTATCCATCAGTATTCATTATAATGCAAACTAGAAAACATTTTAAAAGATCAGTAGCTGTTATTTATTTAGCTTGCATTGGCAATCTTATTCCAGGGTATTCTAATAATATCTAATGAGCACCCTGTAGCCACAGAGATATGGGGGTGACTGTGAAATTGTTTCCTGGCTGATAGTTTTTTGGGGATTAGATTTCGAACTAGTTGACTGGAGCAATCAATTTTAGCTTTTATCTACCTTTTTACTCTACATTGAATTTTAATGCTTTAATTTGGCTTTGTTTGAAGTAACGGAGAATAAGCAAAGACGAATAAAAATTTTTAAATTTTGAATTCCGCAATATCTAAAAGTCATTGAATAAACATTTAAGTTTATGCAATGTCGAATAAACTTTTAAGTTATAGTACAGTCACCTAGACTAATCGGCGGTATCTCACCTCACCTTGACAAGGGTTTGGGATTTGTTAAGAATTAGTTAAAGTAAATATTCTATTTTGATTTTTTTAACATTCTTGTTTGCTGGCGAAACAAAAAATTTCATCTATCAAAATCATGAAAAATGTGTTCAATGAGTATTATTATGATCTATATTATTATAGTCATCCTTTTATTATTATTTATTTATTTGTGCGCAGATATCGCCAAGAAGCAAATCTTGAATATTTCAGAGTTTTTCTGTACAAAATCGTGCACTATTTTTAGGGTGGTTAGGAGTAGGAGGAGTATTATGTTATTTATAATGAAAAACTTTCTTTCACTTAATACAGAATCCATGACAGATCACTTACGTCAGCTGGTACTTACGGGAACTCATCATTGGCACGATCTGCATCATGAGGGCTGGAAAACCCTAATCCAAGAACTTCGAAACAGCATGTAAACTATTAAATTCAAAATAATGAAGATTCATTAGGAAGAAAGAAAAAGAGGAAGTGGAAATAAAAACGATGTGCTCAGCATGACCCCATTTGTGTAAAGGAAAATTTTTTTAGTTGCGGAATTGTTTAATACGGTGTTTTGTCATTTTGAATGGCTGTGAAGTAGTTCAGCAAACGATTGATAAATTTGAAAAGGTTTACTGATATCCCCACCATGCCTGCTGTCATAATGTAAGGGATTAGCACGCACACTTGACAACTGGAAAATCCATGGTTCTAACACCGGTGAGGGCGCAGTTATTTTTTCACATCTGTTGTTTCGAAAAGTTAAGTCTCTACAAGGTTGCCTGTCATTGTCTGGAATATGGGAAATCCAAGTTTTAGAACAAGCAGCACTGAGAATTGTGCCGTGATTTGTTGTGGATGGTTTAGTGTTGCACACCGACGAGCCGGACTGCAGATTTCAGGCATTTTCGCTCCAAGTTATCTTTCCAAAGATAAGCATGGTCTCCTATTAAGTGAACACATAATGGAAAGAGAGGATCTTTCTGTAAGTCACACTGTTAAAAGAACCACTGGCAAACACATACAGAGGTATACTCAACTTTTACATTATTCTGTTTCACACAAGGACACTGGCGTTTTCATAACGATCTCTTTCGACAATGATGATGGCATTAAAACGAGCCACTGGAACCTCGCAAAGGGAAACCTGACTCGTCGGTGAACGGTAAATTGCCTTATTGTTGTCGGTTCTGATCGAAGTATTCAAAATACCATTTTAGAGGAAGAGTGCTTGTGTTGTTGATTTAAGGAAGTGTACACAGCGATCTTCTTTACATGAAAGAAGCCCTGTATAACTGACGACAACCCCTTTGTTTGAATGCTGTTGTGCTCACCTAACAGTCATATTTTGCAGTTCCGAAACATGTGCGACATTGCAGTTCTAAAATGTGTTTAGTTTAATCCTTACTGCATTTGAGCATTGTCGGTTTAAAAACTTTTCCAAAAACATTTAAATAGTGTTTCGCAGAGCAATAAGTTTCTGGAACATCCATCTCTGAAAGAAAGTGTGGCCGTTCTCTAACCTTCTGATCACTGTGATATCCATTATACCAATCAAATGGCTGCTCTGTGCCACATAAATTAATCTTCTTTTTGCGAGAGAAAGCAAAATTCACGCTTTAATCTCATAAGGACTATTATTATGTACTACCTAAACTGACTGAAATTGGTGTTGTAAGATTCCCTTGTTAACAACAACGTTTCTGTAATCCTTTCAAGGAAAACAGGCAGCATCGGTTTTGCTCTTTCAGTGCAGTGATATCATATAAGCATACTACCGACTGCCTTAACTTAAAGAGATAAATTATATTTGTGTCTGCTTATTTTCTTCTAGATTTTAAAAGATAAAGATTTCAAAATTTAAATTATATAAAAAAGTACCTGCAGTTTCGAATATATGAACTTTTTGTCAAACCGCATATGAAGTCTGTTTGAGAAATTTTAAATAACTGAAACGAAATTGCTAATTACATTTAAATAAAAATGAAATTTTTTATGTTAAGGACAAGCCAGATGAAGAAAGTTTGTTGAAAGATGAAATGTTTTTATTTAAATGAAATATTTTAGTTGGAAATAAATGTGTGTTATTCAGTTGTACTGATCTCAGTGCAATTTGTCGATTATAATTCTTTCAGATGAATTCAAAAGTCCATCTGAAAGCAGTTCTCTTCTCCAAACTAAATTTACTCCCTCAATTAAATAATTCACTATTAACTTACAGATTTAGATAAATAACATTATTATTAAAGCTTTAATTGGGAAATAACGAACCCGAGGTTTTAGTATCCCAGAACTAATTTCCCTTTAATTCATCTTACTTAAAATCTTTCTGCTAACAACGGAAATGTGCCTTAAAAAACATGGAACTTCACAAGTTTCGCAAGCAATCTACCATTTTTATATCTGAACTTCAGAATTTGGGATGTTCTTAATTTCCTTTATGTAATCTCACATTTTCTGGGAAACCATCTTAGGAAAAAGTAAATAAGAGAGAAGTTTAAGTAAAGTCCTAAATGCTAGAAGAATAAAATTAAATTTCACGTTCTCCTCTCCAAGGAAAACTAGTCATTAGACATAATCAGTAAAATGAGATTAATTTTTCAGGGGTCAAAAAGATGAGAGTAAAAAAAATCATATGATGAAGGATTCCTTCACTTTAGCCACTTTGAAAAATATTTAATATGATTTTTATTTGGCTTCAGTCGCTCTCATGACTTTTGTTCTCAGATGCATAGTATAACGTTTATAAGGTTTTCAGTTTTTATTCACTTGTATTTTTTACAAAGAACAATATGAATAAAGTTTCAGTCAAACGATATCTTCATCAGAACTTTTTCGTTTTTTAGATATCTTCCCAAAACTGCTTGGAAGAGTATTATCTGAGAAATATTTTCTTCCATCCCTTTAGAGAGCATTTTTATCTGCTTAATTGAATCTTTAGATGCATCAAATTATTTAGAATACCTTTATGTACACGCATTCAACTACTTAGATTTGTTTAATTCTTTGTATCCTGTGCATATGCATATTTTAAGCATGCTTCCCTGCTGCTAAAAAAGAATTTTTCTGTGAATAGTATTTTATAGATCGTTAAATAAATATTTTCTCGCAGAATTTACAATTATGTTTACATGCATTTTATCTTCGAGAGAAAGTTCCAGACTATTAATCTTGTTTGTTCTACAAGCTCTCTTAAAGAAATTTTCACTTTTTTTTAACTACATAGTTTACTATGACACTTGTGGCCTTATTTTACTGGGGTTTTGTTTAAAAGCTAATTTATTTACATGTTTCCGAAAGTAACTAATCTTTCTTGAAAACAAATAATTAGTTTCTAGTGCAAAGACAGACTTAATTTATTTCTTCACGTCTTGCTAATTTTTAAGAAGATGTAAAAGCTGACAAACTAAGTAGTTGCTAACATTATTTTTAAACCTGCTGATTTCCTTTGGCTAAGAAATCAAGGGAAAATAGGAAGGAATTTGTCTCTCAAGAAAAAGTTCCAACATCGGCCACTTTAACATCAATATGATATACTGAATCTTCTGACCTGAATTTTATTCAGAATTTGGTTTCTCTCACTTCTTTCATTTTTGGACTCATGTGCAGTTTGCCTACCGATCTCTTTGGTCTTGCCTGATCAACGGCTAATATTACAAATCTATTTTCTATCTAATGAACACGATTACGGATATCTTGCACGAATATTGTGACTTTAATTCTGAATAATTCCACCTAATCCAAACCCTCTTAGTCTTGAGCAATCCAATGTTCTTCTCGTTATTTTCTGAATAGTCCCCTAATTTATTTGGTCACTTCGCGTGGAATCTATTTTTCTCCTAATTTTAACTGCTTGATGAAAGTTCAGCTTCATTTGTTACCTTAATTACTGATCTTCTTTCTGCTGTTAAAGATCTCCGTCTAACTTTTTCTTGGATTTCCATTACAGGATCTGCTATCGTAAATTTTTCTCTTCAATCTTAATTTACAATATTGCTTTTAAGTAACCATCCCATTAATTTATTTTATTGACTGACTTGTGAATTAGTCAACATGATTAGCAACGACTATTATGGACGACACCTTAAGGGAGATTACAATTACTTAAGTTACACATTGGGAAACTCATCATTCATCACCCAATCTGGCATAAACTGTTGATGTTCTTGAACTAACTAGACATTTTAAATTCCATTCTAATATTTTGCTCGGTTTTAGTTTCTTGCTATGTCTCCTTAATTAATTACCTGCAAAATATCGTTCACGTATATTCTAATTCATTTCCAAACGTTGCATTTATCAAGATGTTTTTTAGTTAAAGAAATGCTTTTAATTATTAGCTGTTTAAGGACAGGATTTACCTAATATGAACGATCCATTCATTTGAAAGATAAATTCAGATTCGCATCAAATATCACTAACAAACAATTGTTTAGAAGTTGGTTTTACTAGGCAATATATTTCAGTACTTTTTGAAAAAAGACTTAAGCCATTGGTCATTCGATAGACTACAAAATTTTCCACAATACAGCAGCCTTTATAAAGAAAAAAGCCCCAGTTTTCTCATCTCTTGTTCAGATATGTGGGGCATTATCGGGTTTAGATCAGAAATATTTATCATCTCATGATTCATTGCTCAGTTCCCCCGAAAAGGAAATAATCATCTTATTATCATTTATTTGAGGGTAGATTTACAATCGCACAGATCACAACTGCCTATTTTCGAAGAGATATTGAAAAAAAAAATGACATCATCAACCCTTTTATTAAAATACATTAGTCATTTACGAGAATTTGCACATTATGAGACTTAAATAAAAATATCACGCCCGATAACACATTAGGCAGTTATGAAATAAGATTTCAGTAAAATATCCGAATAGAAGTTGAAAAGCCAACTATAGTAATAAAATCCTTAGAACATTGAATGTTCGTATCAGATTCGGTGCCGAATAATGGATGCATTGCATTTTCTTCGTATGCAATATAAATAATTCCTGGTCTTCCTAAAAATATCCTCCACAAAGGCATACAGCATATAACTATATTGCCGTTATTAATTAAACAAAAAGTTAGTAAAAAGAATTTAAAATTATAAGGATTTAAATATGACATAGTAAATTACATTGGAATACCTGGCAATCAATCTAAGAGAGTTATATACATTTATAATGCAGATTCTACTCACTGATGAGTAAGATTATTAAACAAATAATGCTGTTGTAGAGTCTATTAGGTATACTGAAGTAAGAAACATGAAAAATCGACGGTATTCTCAACAGAATTTGAACACCGGACCTTTCAATTGCTAGCCAGAAGTGCTTTCCAACTACACTGCAGAAGTAAGGAGGAAGAAAACTCCTTACATATGCTTCAGCTTAAAGGCCGCCTCAGTTGCCAAATATAAATGGTGACCATTACCATCCACCGTTTTTCTCCGTAATATTTTAGACGGACATCAAATTTTCACTATTTGAATCACATTCAATTTTTCATGTATATTTGGTAAACTGTGATATCTCAGTTCCGATCAGAGACCAGTAGGCATTTTATTTTGAAGCAGGAGACGTGAAAATATGCAGTTTCCTAGTCAGGATTCGAACTTCGGACCTCCCGACTACTAGCCGAATGTGTTTTCCATTTACATCACAAAATACCTTACACACACAGTATATTTTCTAAATATAAAAATCAGTTAATCTGTAAATAAAATGAGAAATGGCATGTTTCATCTCAGATGTAACACATTTCATGCTCTGCAACTCCTTATCATCAGTAGTTTTACCTTTACAATTTATTACACAATTATTAAGCTCAGTAAAGTAAAAATTACATTTTCATTAATTATTAGAGCGAATTAGAGAAACAGAATATACTAAACACTAGAGTGAGTCAAGGCAACAGCTTTTTCAGAAATTCAACACATGGATGAAATATAATATTAAGGGGAATCATTTTTGTTGTTGCTATCTACAGTGAAATTACGCATAAAATCTGTTCTTTCAGGCTGCTAAAATAAACTGGCTCTCTCGTATACTTCTTTCTTCTGTTTTTAATTATATATTTAAATATTTTAAACTGCATTAGGTTTATTTAATTTGTTTAACTAATTATTTTATGTTTGGAAACTTTACTGTCACTTCTCTCTTTCTGTTTTGCGATTAGAATGCAAATTAGTTCGTGCATATAAAAGTGAGGATTTAAGATTGCTAAAACGTAGCATATTCTACCTCTTGAAGGCCACGTTACTAAGTATGCTATTCTAAGATAAGAGTTCCTGTCTTCGGCCTTGCATTATACTTGTCAATAGTTAAATTCATGCTGGTGAATCCGAATCATCTTCGCGATAAATTACTCTGCGTAGCCTTTGGCTATTAGTATTTAAATTTAGATTTACTTTTTGAATTTTTTCTTTGAGTTCTTCTCCATAAATGCTAGCGGATGTGTCAGCATCAGGTGTGCTTTCTGTTCATCCCTTTTAGTTTAAAATACAGAGTCTTTTACATAGTTCTTAAGTCCCTGTTCTACTTGGACACAGTGATAAGCGTTTTACGTCTATCAAATGTTAGTCACAGTTTAACAGTAGTAAAAGACATTAAGCCTTAGAACTGTTTTACATATAAGTTAGTTGATGCTCGAAATTTCAAGAACTTAACCCTTCTTTAAACTTACCCAGCAAAAGTTTCATGCTACGGAAGTCTAGAATGGACTTGATTCTTTGAGTCTGGTACGTTTGCTAGACACTGAGTTGCCTGATAAGTCGCTTGCCGTAAGCCATTTGCCCGATAGGTGTGTATATAAATATATATTAACAATAAACAGTAACATTCCTCTTTGCTTTTTCAAGGACTTTGGACCTTCCAGAATTTTAGTTCCTTCTGGGTGGCATTAAAAACTAATTTTATGCCTGTGTGAGGTATCTCCACCGACGGTTTCAACATTTTTGATGATCTATCAGGACTCGTATTTCTTTTTATCTGTTTGCTGAACATGACGTGTCCTGACTGGATAGTGAATTGATTGCAAACTATGTTCTATGGAGTGTAGCAAAGACGACAAGATGAGAAGGGTTAAAATTACCCTTTATTTTTCCACGTTTTCACAGTCGCTCCCGCACTTCGGGATACAAAGACTAACCACTTGTGGTCTGAAAGTAAAAATATAAGACTACTAACTAACTAAAATTTAAATAAGAGCTAACTTTTAATATTTTACACAGATGACTAACACTAAGACTGGCCTTTTAAATTATTACGCTTGTAGTACGCAAACTGCGGAAAACTACCATACGTCTTTAGCTTTAAAGAGGACTAAATCCTCTGGCCTTAGAGGCGGACAGTGACTGATGGTAAGCTCGCGGGAAGACTCGTGGCAACATGGCTTACTCTCTCTCCTTTTACTACGCTCTTGGCAAAAAGGCATAACTTAAATATTTGAGTGTTAGCAAGTACAATTTGCATAAACATATTCACGCGTTAATTCTGGCCGGAAGTGGAAAATAAGAGATGATAGTAAAGTTTTAAAATAAAATAAACGTTAGTCAAACTTCAGATCCTTATAGATGTATTATGTAATATTCTGTGTAGCATCACGTAAGAAATATATAGTTGGGAATCTATAGTTGCTTGTTTTAAGTGGTGATGCGCTTTTCTCGTTCAACGTTGTGTTGTTGCTTATGCTCACTTGTCTGACGTATTCAGCCTAGGTGCACGAATTTTCGCGTGGCAAGGAGCGCAAGATTACGCCTGTCGTTGGCAACAGCCTTGAGCACCTTACAGGTGACAGTGCGATTTGGCTTAGTTCCGCCAAGGCATCTTGATTGGAGAAGGCCGAATCCAAAGGGGTTCTTCTCTGATGTGACGATTTCCTTGATGTGATCCCTGATGTTGCGATTGAATAATGTAAAGGCTTGCCTGCAAACTTTAATTAATTGTTTGACCTGTACTTCTTAAAGTTATTTCGCGATATAAAGCAAACACTTTTATGATAAATACAAGTTAAAAAGAGATTCCCCTCATTTTTATTCATGTTCTAATGCATTTTTATTACATATGCCATAACACCCATGTTAAATATTAGAACAATCTAGTAAATTTCTCTCGTATCTTTCATTTTCAAACTATGTATCAAACACGAATCTCGTAATGCTTTATTAGAATAATGCCTTCTTCTAAATTAGACAAGAATAATAATATTGTTACGGATTTCGTATTTATTTAGAATTGTAATTAAAATTGCTTTATTTTCCTGTGCAACGGAGACGATTTTTGAAGACAAAGCTACGTCGGAAAAGTAAAAATAAAAAAGCACGTGCATTTAATATGTAGAGACATTAGGTTTTTTTGGAAGCAGGAACGATGAAAAATATGCACTGCCTTCGCCGGGGATCCAACCGCGGACCTCTGAAATACCGGCTCAGTGTGCTGACCATTACACCACGAAGGCACGCTAAGAATGTGGGTGATATACCTTATATACTCCCCTTTTTAAAGGGCGACTAGGGTTTTAGGGGACCTAGTCGCCAAATCCTGGGTGTGGAGAGTCATTATCCACAACCCTTTTAGTTCGGGCGCCACTGTAGAGACATTAGGTTTTTTTGGAAGCAGGAACGATGAAAAATATGCACTGCCTTCGCCGGGGATCGAACCGCGGACCTCTGAAATACCGGCTCAGTGTGCTGACCATTACACCACGAAGGCACGCTAAGAATGTGGGAGATATGCCTTATAAATATTTATAAATAAATATCTCGTAATTGCTGTTACCATCCACAAAAATCGAAAAAATAGTTTTTACCAACATGTTCTAGTGAATAATTGAAAAGCTTATAAAAGCCGAATTAAAGCACCTCAGCTCAGTTGTAACTGTTTTAAGCTAACTGTTGTTTACCTAATGCTGTTATTGATTCGCTGTGAGATTGGATTAACTTTCTCTGTTTTGAATTTAATTCTGTTTAACGTTTGTGATATTGTGACATTGTACGAATATCTCTGAGGAAATATTTCAATATTTTGTTTGATTTCGTGTGAAAAGAATAAATTTTATTAACTTTTGAACGACTTGTACATTCATTCCATTTCGAACTCGTACGCACGCAGCAATATTAAAAAAAATCTTGAAAGTTAAAAAATATTGAGTTCGAGCTTGTACGTACATTTTTTACATTCACTAAGCTTAAATAGGAGTGCATTAATAATTATAGTCTACAACATATTAATTATATAGCATTAAATAAGTCACTGTAATTCCTTTTCCTTTAGTTATTATTTAATTAAGGTGCATAATACAGTGTTAATTGAATTTTTACAGATGCCGCGAAAATGTAGCGTTCCGGGATGCACGTCAAATTACCCAAATGAAAAGCATATTATAACTTTTAAGTTCCGCAAAGATGAACTAGTGTGTAAAACATGGATTAGTAAAATTAATAGGAAAGACTTTGTACCAGGATCATGTGCTTGTGTGTGCATTTTGCACTTTGATGAACGTTTCATCATAAGAGATGATAAAGCAACACAGCCTGATGGGGAGTATTAGCACTTCAAAGAAAAGTGGCAGTTTTATCAAAAGATGCACATCCGACAATTTTTTACGGTCAGCCTAAATATTTATCTTGTCCTTTACCACAAAAGCGAAAGACACCATAAGACAAGACAAGGGAAATAAAGGAGCGATGTGAAATTAATTTAAAAAACTGTGTTCTGCAGACAACATTGCCTCCTTTTCAAAATTTTTGAAACTTAACAGCAATAAGTTATCAAACACATGGGCAATAATGAAAGCATCTGATTATATACTTTTTTTGCGCATTGAGATGAAAGATTGCCCATCATTGACTGTGTCATTTAAAGTCGAGCATGATTTAACTGTTTCATTTTTCGTGCAGGTTTAAATATAACAAATATGTTTGAATGGATTTTGGGAAAATATCTGCTATTTAATAAATGGTCAAAATTTGAAAACCTTTCAAAGCATTTGTACAGTTATAAGAGAACCTCAAAAACGGTCGAAGAAATGCTGTATTCGGTAACTAAAACTCTTCAGAAGTGTTCTGAAAATAGATTAGAACAGATTATAATCTACCGATTAAATTTTTTAGGGAACAGATTTCATTATTGAAAGCTAAACTTCCAACCTACACAGCTGAAATGATAATATGGGCTTGCACATTGTTTTAAAGCAGCCCTACGTTATTCTGGAATACGAGAAAGCTCATCCTTGATTTTACCACATCCTTTCTACTTAAAAAAGTTAGCATTAAATGTTGGGTCGGCAACAGGGTTAAATGCAAAATATTTACCTCATAAATCTTCACAACTACAAAATCATGAAAAGGTTCTGAATCTTTTACTTGATGAGATTTATATTAAACCTACTATTGCATATAAAAAGGTAAAATTGAAGGTTGTCATGTACAGATATGTCTCAAGAAGCTTCTACAATTCAAACCTTTATGATTTCTTCAATCTTATCTTCAAATAAAGAAGTTGTTGCGGTGTTTCCAGTCTATAATCTCAAGCCAAACGATTTAAAAATTCAGACTTTACAGGTGTTAAAATTTGTTCATGATTGTGGCTTCGAGGTTGTTTCCATAATTTCCGACAACAACTACGTTAACCGAAAAATGTTTGAAATGCTGTGCAATGGCCATATGGTGTCTTCTATTGAAAATGAATTTCGTTTGGGAAAAAAAGACTTTTTTTTATTATTTGATTCAGTTCATTTACTGAAATGTATTAGGAATAATTGGCTAAACCAAACTGACAGCAATCAAACCTTTAATATTCCATCTTTTGATGATACAGACAATAAGCTGTACTGTGCAAGTCTATTGCATCTGAAAAAATTATATACAATAGAGCATTATCACTCTATAAAAATAGCTCCAGCTCTTTCGAAAAAAGTACTATATCCAACTTCCTTAGAACGGCAGAATGTTTCTACCGCCGCTAAACTTTTTGATGAAAAAACTTGCAGCATTACATATCGAGTTAAAAGAAAACTAAACAGGATATGGAGAAACTGTTAGAGGAACAAAATATTTCATAGAAATTGTCAATGTTAAACATCCACGCAAAGGACTACATTTAGCAGATCTGAATCGTGAACCAATATTTTCAATTAATGATGATAAAATTATATTTCTCGAAAATTTTTGCACGTGGTTGGTAAAATGGAATGGTGACGATAGGAAAAAATTCGGAAAATCTGTTGGTAGACTCACCAGAGAAACATACCATACGCTGAAACATACAACTATAACTTTTATCCATCTTTCGGGTTATTTATTAAACAATTTAAAATTCTAGTATGTGCTGTATGGAAAATTTTAAACAGAGAATTTGGAGGCAAGATTTGGACAATATCGCCAAATGAGTGGTGCAAATTACAATATTTCACTGACTCTGTCAGTACTGAGTGTTCTATGCAGGCTTTTGGCGAACATTGTCGTACAGGAGTCAAAGTCCTGATCTTGAACAGAGAGCTGAATGCAGCTATGTTCTATGGGAGAATAACTGTGGTTAAGTGGTAGAATAACTGCACGTAAGAAGGGTTTAAAATGACCGTTTTATTAAACCACTATTTACAGCCCTACAGAAAATAATGACCATCACTTGGGTCTAAACTGAACAATCAAATACTTTAAAATAAAGTGAATAGAAATTAAGTAGTCGTTGCTCACAGAGCTATAAACGCGAGGTTGGCCTCTATGCTAAACTATTAATGGGGCGTAGCAAGATTTAGCTAATACCAACGCACTTAGATTTCTTCAATACGTAATAGCGTAACAGCGCTAGGGCTTAGAATTTAAATACTAGCTAGTCAGGCGAACGTCGAACACAGCAGCAGTGATCTGAGACTAAAAGCTCTCTCACACCGAGAAGTTCCTTGCTAACCTTTTAAATATAAAACGTGGCTCCACTTCAAATTAGCATAAAGCTGAAACGCGCGCTCATTCTAACGGGAAGTTGAAATAAGAACTTACAGGAAAGAGAAAATTAACATAAAACTTTGTTAGTTTAAACTAAAACCTTACAACTCAAGCTTTGGAGTTTGAAAAGAAACTTTAGTTAATTAGCTGGATGAAACTGAGTTCTTCAAAAAATGGAGAATTCACAATAAAAACCTTACAAACCGATAATGATGATTTAGACAATAGTACTGAATGTAGCACTGAAAAGTTTAATGAAATTGTTTCGTTTTCACAAATATTTCAAATAACGGAAAAATATATGAGAGTATTAATTTATATAGGTGGATATGTGGCTCGAAAAGTCTTTAATAAAGCAAATTGTTTAAAATTCAAAAATATTCTACATTCTGATAAGGTTTTAGAATGCGAAAATGATCTTTCAGATTACTTGGAGTGTATTGATAGAGGGGGGTTATTGTAGCCTACTGAATTTATTGTATATATTATTGCAGTTACATTTTAGATATTTCAAAGACTTATTTCAGAACATTATGAAACTGACTTTTTACGTGCGAACAACCAAAACTTTTATTAATACATCTTTCTGAAGAAAAATAGACCTCATGAATAGTGGATCTATACACTTAATATGTTCATGTAAAACGGAAATTGGTAAATTACGACGGTTATGTTTATCCTCAATTTCAAACATTTTATTGAATAATTACACTTAAGTTCGTAATGATCATTTTAAAAAACAAGCAAAGCTCCAGAAAAGGAAAAATCAATCCTTATTAATACAGTAATTTAATATCAGTAATCTGGAGTCTGTTGCTGAACATGTTTCAGTGAGTATACATTAATAAGGTTAATACTATAGTTACAACGTTTTTTCATAGCTTCTTACAATAAAAATATTAATTATGTTAGCCAAATTACTATTCCTTTATATTAACTTCAGTTAAATGTAATTTCTGAAATTTATGAAACAAATGTTTGGTTATGAAAATGAGTATTTCTTAATTACTGCAAATTTTTACATTGAACATATGTGTCTATGACTAACAAATGCAAAAAGAATCAATATGTTTTGAATATTTATTGGGCACTTGTAAATAAGCTTCATAATTTTATAACTTTATAATTTTAACTTTATAATTTTATATTTAGTGAAAATTATTCAATGATAAATGACTGGAGAGTATTTTTTATTTTGATATGCAGTATGAAGTAATAAGTATATTATATTTTAATTTGTTTAATAATATACGTGTATTTACTACTCTGGAAAACATTATAT
>KK112235.1:402842-427060 GCA_000611955.2 Stegodyphus mimosarum | reverse complement strand
GTACATTATATGTATATATATATGTACGCATATGTGTGTTTTTGCATGCATTTGTGAATGTAAAAATTTGAAGAAATTAGAATAATATGTACTGTATATTATGAAGTTGCATCTAAAATAATGGCCTCAGATTTTGCATTCATTTTAAATGAGTGAAAAATCTATTTGTTAATCAAATAATGAAGAAATAGAATGCATTTCTATTGCTGTGTTCCCAAATTAATTCAAAAGTAGCATGTTTTTATCTTAAAATTATGTGATATAAACAATTATATGTAAATAATGAGAAAACTTATCTAAGAAGCATAACTTTCTGCTGAATGTCAACCATTGACTAAATCCTAAATATAAATTTTTGAAGCTTTCGAATTTCTAGGTAATGTTTTTTATATGAGAGAGCAAAAACATAGTTTCTTGTATTGCTTGGAAATAAGGAAAAATATTTAGTTATGATTTAATTTTGAATGCCAATCACACTGCAGTTAAAATTTGGTTTGATATTCATTTTAACCAGTGTAGAACTATTTGATTTCTCAGTGTTTAATGCTATTAAACTGCACATAATGTTATGTAACAAAAATACAGTATTGTAAAGAATGTTGCCGATTAGCAAGCAAAAATTAATACTATTTGAGAAACTCCCCTTAGATGCACCCCCGTCGTCTAAGTGTAAAAGATTAGTACTCAGTTCTTCAGTATTTTTTGTTAATAATCCTTATACGAAGAGAAAAAAATATTTGTTTCTTATATACTACTGGGCAAACGCTGACCCAAGATTATTTTGGCTGACCGCTCTTAGCTGTGACGTCATCAAACGTTAGCTTCGGCCCTCTCCCATCAAGATGGCCTTCGTTCCGCCCTCAATTTTGACGGAGAGCACCCCGGGGGGACTGGTCTGACGGTCTCCCACCCGTCTCCACTTCCACCAAACCACACGAAAGGACTTTCGGCTCACCGCATATTTAAAGTGCCGCCATGCCGCACCGACACTATACATTTACAAACATCCATGCCTTCTCCGGGATTTGAGCCCAGGTCCTTCGGCACGGCAGTCAGCGACGCTACTATACCAGTTGAGCGGCCCTCGTTCAACATATTCCTTGTGAGTTGGCAAAAGATCTCTCCCGCAAATGATAACCTGTGTCCTATGAGTTAAATAGTTTATATTTTCAATCGGGATTCATCAAAACTTAGTGTACAAGAGCATTACAAACTAGCTAAAAAAATATGACAGATCAAATGAAAAAATTAAAAAACTGTCGAGGAGCAGAATCTAGCAACTCTATAAAATCTGCACAAATTTTCTACGGTATTACTCTACAATCATATATACATATATTATGTAGCAAAGGGGCTATCCAAGAGCCCTTCACTTTGGCTTATAAATGTTTGCTTGTGTTACCAAAATGTAAAGTGGCTTGTGAAAGGTCATTTCCAGTATTAAAATATGCGAAAAATCGATTACGCAGTGTCTTTGCATAGTCAAACTTAGAAGCATTTATGTTGATGAAATGTGAACTCATTGAATAAACCAAATAGAAAATGACGATATAGTTAATCATTTAGTTAAGTCAAAAAAATTTTGTAAAAAATTACGTTAAAGAAATTTCCTTTTTTATTGAATTTTTCAATAATCTTTCTATAAATTTTTGTTCTGATTTTTAAAAATATTTGAATAGGTTTAATATATTTGATTCGTTTTTATTCTTTTATTATAAGCTGCATTCAACTCTTATTGCATAGTATATTTTTAAAATGCAGCAAGGAATAGAGATACGCATATGTATTAATAAATAAGCTTTTTAAAATTTAAATTGAAAATTTCAATATTCTATTTTGTGTTACTGGAAAATCATACGTATCGCATTTACATTTAGTGCCATCATTAAGTAAAATAATGTGAATAGTCCATATTTAATGTGCATTAAAAGTAGTTTTTGATTTTTGCAACTGCTTCTAATGGAATAACTAGAATATTTTGCGATCGCATTTATTATTGTGATCGAAAGTTAATAAACGTTTAGTTATGCTTGTTAATGTTTAATGTTAATTATAAAGTAATGAATGCTTATATTTTAATAATTTTTTATAATTTAAATTAATTCATTACTTTATTATTCAATTACGTCAATTAATTAATTAATTAGTTACTCACAAATGCATTTTTTTAATGATAAGCAATTTCAAGTTTTAAGTTGTAGGGTTTCCCTTATTTTGCATAACAATATTTTAAGTTTGATACCTTTCCTGAACTCCTCAACTTCCCTTCCCATTTTCTATCCAGGATGTAAATTTAAAGTTAAGTGAAGTGAATATTTCGAATTATCGTCACGCTTGTTAGGTTTTTGTTGAGTCAACCTGTTAGACGTAATTTAACGTGCTAATCCAGCACCATTCTAATTTAGATTTGAATTGATTTATATTCTACGTTTAAGTTTCACCGCAAGTTGACGGTGTTTTTGTAAAGCACGAATATCATGCCTTTCTTTTCGAATTTGAATTAATAAAGGGTTACTTACAGCACACTTCTTCTGAGCTGGTAATTCATTTACGCCTGTTCGAGAATTCGTCAGGTTCATTGTAGGATCTAGTTTAGTTTATGTTGAATAGAAGAGACAGATCTTACAAGTGACGATGAATGTGTTTCCCGTGCCGATCAGAATAATCTTATTCGCTCCTAACACTCGCATATATATTTAGGATCATTTTTATGAATTATAATAAACTGTCATCTAGTGGTGAATAAAAGAAAACGTAACCTGTTAAGGAAACGTACCCGTCGGGCAACTGAGTTGTCCGGCAAACGTACTGTTAGGCAAGTGGTATTGAGCCGGGACTTAAAAAAGAAGAGCTGGTTCATAGAGCTTTCTCCTTTGAAATCCGAAGTAAGAAGTGATGACGTAGTTCTGTTGAAGGGCTAGGTTATGCCTTAGAGCGACCCCTCATAGACGCGATCCTTGTGGGAGGAGTTAACAGGAAATAGTCTGACGTTACTATTTTGCACCAACTCTGACTTCGCCTGTTAAAACTGTAGTTCATTCTGCTGCGAAGAGATATTCTAGCAATGTGGACAACCCAAATTAATTTTAATCACATACATTTGTTTTCTAGTAAAGCAGTGTCAGAGCCACACTGGCGGCCTACGGGTCGCACGTGGCTATCGAAATAATTTTATGCTACCCGCGAATACAGTACCCGTAAATTAATTAGCATTATTAAAACAAGAATTCGATGCAAATGTTTAAGATTTTAATGGTTTGAAGTCGTTTACGTTATTTTCATTACCAAAAACAAACTTGAGTAGCTCTTCTGAAAACCTAGAAATTGAGCTAATTAATTTACACTGTGATATCTTATTCAAGGGTTTGAAGATAAATTTTGATTAACTTTTATCAGCACTTGTCAAAAGATAAACAGCTTCAGTTACGAAATTTTGCAATAAGAATACTCGCTTTGTTTCTGAGTACATTTACATGAAAATAGTGTTTTTTCGTAACTAAAAATGAATAAATCTGTCGAAAGATTAGGTATTTTTTTGAAAGCAGGAGACATGAAAAATGAACAACCCCTTTGCCGGGACTCGAACCACGTACCTCTTGAAATACGCGCCGAGCATGCTGACCACTGCACCACGAAGGCATGCCAAGAAGTCGGGAGAAATACCTTATATGCTCCCCCTTTTAAAGCGCGACTGGGGATTAGGGGCCTCCCTCGTCAAATCGCGGTGGTGGAGAATTATCATCCACCACATTTTTTTAGTTCGGGCGCCACTGTAGAAACATTAGGTTTTTTTTAAAAAAACAGGAGACAGGAAAAATGAGCAACGCCTTCGCCGGGAATCGAACCACGGATCTCTCGGTTCCGCGTCGAGCGTGCTGACCACTACACCACGAAGGCACGCCAAGAAGGCAGGAGAAACACCTTATAAATCTACGAAAAGAACCAGACTGCCGATGAGTATTTACAATTTGTGATTATACTTTCTATTAATTTCCCTCCAAGATTATAAGCTACATTAAAATCGAAGCGTCATGAAGTGTTGTAGCTGATATTGCAGAGTAATTAGGTAAAAGCAGGAGAGATCCAAAATGAGCAATGCCCTCGCTGGGACTCGAAACACAGACCTCTCGTATATAGGCCGAGTGTGCTGACCACTACATCACGTATAATTTACATAAAATATTATTTTTCCGTTTGTGTCATAGAAAAGTCTAATAAATAAAAGAAAAAGAATAGGTTGTCATTACTTATTCTCAAGTTTGTCTCTCTTGAGAAGCTTTCGTATATTTCTTTTAATTTAAATCAAGTAAGTTTGTAGATTAATTAGGTTATTTCGAAGCAGGAGACATGAAAAATGAGCCACGCCTTCGCCGGGAATCGAACCACGAACCTCTCGGTGACGCATCGAGCATGCTAACCACTACACCACGAAGGGATGCTAAGCAGGCGGGAGAAATACTTTATATACCCCCTTTTAAAGGGCGACTGGGGTTTCGGGGGACCCAGTCGCCAAATCCTGGTGGTGAAGAATCATCATCCACTACCTCTTTAATTCGGGCCCCAGTGTAGAGTCATTAGATTATTTCGAAGCAGGAGACATGAAAAATGAGCAACGCCTTCGCCGGGAATCGAACCACGGACCTCTCGGTGACGCGTCGAGCGGGCTGACCACTACACCACGAAAGCATGCTAAGAAGGAGGTAGAAATACTTTATAAGTTATTTACTAGTTACTTCAGTATATTCCAATTAGTTGAATAAATGGGAATATGAAAATTTTGATATTTGGCTGTCAAATTTTAATTTTTAGCTCTCTGTTTGAATTCCAAATTGTGACCAACAAAACTTTCTCGCAGATACTAACTTTTAGATTTCAGACAAAATATAAGTATAAATTTTATATTTTTCTTTGCCTTATTTTTAATTGTATGTTTTGACAAATATCTTGTAACCAGTTTTTAATTTGTTAAAAAATTCCCGCACTTTTTTTAATAACTGCTACTCTCAAATTATGCATCGGTTCGTGTGCAGTGCAAGTTTGAGACTATTGTCGTAAAGTATCGTTTATGTAATATGTTGCAACAAAGTGCCTTAAAGGGATATGGTATTTCATATTTTTCCAAAGGACAGTTTGCTTTTGGCGAAAAAAATGGATACATATGTCGAAGATAGGATTCGATTAATGTGAAGAAGCCAAGGATTTACAGCGAACACCTTCTATGCAGTGATTATGGAGATGACATGGGAAATCGCTTACTTGGATTGCCGCAAAAGAAACTGTTAAAATCCAATACTGCGCCGAAAAAAGAAAAATAATGCAGAGTGCTTTTGAAGGACTATATGAATTAAGTTTGAAGAAAATTAATCTTGAGGCTGGTTACGAAAATGATGATAGTAATAATAAATCAGATATAAGTGATTTTAAAATAGAAGTCGCAAATGACGATGTAAATATTGTTGAATGACCTAATTTTTAATAACCTAATTATAAAAAAATAAAGCGTTGTAGCTTTAAAAGGGGAAAAGTCCGACTTTTCCTCTTTTAAAGCTATAATTCTTATCAAAGATTCCCTCTCACTTAGGTTTCTGTAATACCAAATCTGAGAATAGCCATTCTTCCAAATTCGTTTTCAGCGATTATCAGGATTTCAGAATTTTCCATTACCCCTATCATATCATGATAAGGCAATTAATTATGCACTGTTCCGATACAGCACTTAGTCTTTTATGATAACATGAGTTTATTTTTAACCATATGTGCGAAACAAATGAAACCTTCTTGTTATCGCATCAAAGTGAACAAATCATTTCGGTAATGTGGTTTTAGATAATTCCTTCTATTTAAGAAAGCTAGGTACTTCTATTTCATCTAGAATTGTCACTGGATGATAAAACGAATATGATAGATTTAACTGACACAGAGTTAAATTTGGAATTATACGAGGAACTTTATTCACGAAATGAATGTGATAAGTTTGCTAGAATAACTCTTAAATTATGAATTTAAAAATATTAATATTCAAATTGATGACAATCAGTATACGCCACGAAGAAAAGTTCTTGGAATTGGTGATGAAGGAATCAGTTACGAATTCTCTGGAACGAGTATTCGTGCACAATCTTGGACGCAGTCTTTTCTAAATATTAAAGAAGACGTTGAAGCAGTGACAGATTAAAAAATATATATATAATTTTGTCTTATTGAACTATTATCCTGACGGACTTGCTAAAATATCTATGCATAAAGACAACGAAGCTTGTCTCGAACCTAAATGTGATATACCTATTATCTGTTTAGGTGCAAAACGTTGAATGATAGTTTTCAGACTAACTTTTACATCACGTACCGTGGACTTAGAGCATGGATCACTCACTGTGATAAAACCACCAACAAATCAATTTTGGAATGCATGGAATACCACCTCAACCTGAAGTTCAAGAGCCTAGAATTAGTCTCACGTTTCGCAGCATAAAAATTTCGAAAATTAAAAAACGACGATTAGATGATGATGAGGAGGAACTTCCAGAGGATGACTGACTTGTCAACTATATGAAATCTGCTCCTGAGAATATCTTCATGCCCGATAATCAAGAAAATGAAAAGAAAAATTCGAAGTTGATAATGCAGTGGACGCTTGGTTGGGGATATTTTGTATCCTTCATTCACTTCGAAAATTGAGTTAACATTCATGTTATGACTCCATGGCAAGAAATTTTCTTCCAAAATACATCTATTTAATTTTTTGTATACAAGTGCCAGTCTTATTTGCAACAACCAATTGATAATCTTCAACAAATAAGGTGAGTGCATTTTACAACAAGTTTTTAAACAGGGTGAACATTCCTTTAAACTAAAATCTACTTATTTACAATTAGACTATGATATTTTAAGAAAGCTGAAAGAAATTATTTTAAGTGTGCCAAATGCTTTATATAAATGTACTTTTGAAGTTCTTTTACCCTTGCAAATCAGGTGTGAAAACAATTGTTCGGGTGAAAGAAATGATGATGATGAACTTTTCAAAGAACTTATAAGCTCCATCAAAACTGAATTAAATTCAGTGATTAAAAAACTATTTAAATGTGAGGGATGTATTATAGATCATCCTTCACAAACAAGACATGAATGTATTACGATAAATGATGATGATAGCATTAAATATATTCGTGAAGATGTATTTTTATGTATAAATTTTAAAAATATAAGAGAATCTTTAAGGCAAAAAATATTACTCACCTATTTTATGACATGTTTTTTTAATATAAATCTTATGAAGATTACAAAAATGCTTTGTATAAGTACAGTTATTTTGTATAAGTTTCTATGTTTGGTTGATAAAATGCCTATTTTTTTATTTTCTTGCATTCTTTAATAGAAATATATTGAAATTTTTTATTTAATTTTAAAACAAACATGTATGTTAAATGTATGTAAATGGATATTGCTCTTAGCTTGATATCAATTAATGAAAAAAATTAAGTATATTTTAAATATAAAACAGAAACTTGTTCTTTAGAAAATAAATAAATGTATTTAAATGGAAAAGCATCTTGGTGAAATAAATATATCGTTATTTTTTACAACAATTTTTTTAAGTTTTATATGTTTCCAGTGCAGCATATGTTTCAAGTGATTCACTCGTGTTGAAAATTTAAGACTTTAAGAAGCATCTCTGAAATTTTACTTGTGCGACATATCTGCGAGGTTTCCTAAAAACGAGTGATCTGAAGAGACATTTGAAATCTCATGAAAGAATCTGCAGATGTAGTGTGTGATCTAAGAAATTTAGTGAAGTTGATAGTTTGAAAAGACAGGAAGCTTCTCGTTTTAGAATTTGTAGTGAATAATCACAAGTTCTTTTCATGTAAAATGGATATGAAAACTTATAAAGTTACTTTTAAGGGTAAATGATGCTTAAAAATATTTAGTGAGTTTGCCAATTTAAAATAATATGAAACTTTACGTGTTAGACATTGTATTGAATGTTCGGATATTTTTTCAACTAAAAAAGAATTTGAAGAGGCACATAAAATCTCATGAAACTTTTTTTAAATGTAGTAGCCGTAAAAAAAATTATTGATGATGATGTTTTGAAACAGCATGATACTTCTCATCTTAGAAATTGTATCCAAGTTCACAAGTATTTAAAATAAAAAGTAATCTGTTACACCATCTTCGAATGCAAAATGGCTTGACACGAACCTTTCAAAAAGGAAGACACATTGACACTGTTAATGCATGTAAGTCTACTAAAATCACAAGCCTTAATGGTGTATTCTCAACTGAATCGATTTTCTAGAACACAGAGAATGACCAAAAGCCAGATGTATTTCTTGAGTATATAAAATTACAACATAGAAAAATTGACTTATGATGTAGATATATATCGATGTTTGAAATGATATTCAGTAGTTAACTTTAAAATGAGTTGTGAGTGTGAAAAGGGAGAAATAAAAGAACTTTGACGAATTTAATAAACGTGGTTCAATGTGGGTCTTGGGAAAATTTGTTCAAGGCGAACTAAATATTGTAAGATATGGACCTCTTTCTCTCAATAGTTAATTATTCAGCTGTAATAAAAGTAAAACTATTAAACTTTAAATATATGTGCATATGGTACATGTATTGAATGTTGATATTACATTGATTAATGTAAGTAACTGATGATACTTGTATTAACATAGTGAATGCTCACTTTTATGAAGTTCTAAGCTTTACTTCAAATATCATTCATAAAATTTTTAAAGTATTTTACCTAATTATATGTAAATATAACAATATCTATTTAGTTTTCTTTCGTATTCGGGAATGTATGAAAGTTTAAATATTTTTTTTAATTTAATGTAGATTGGGTGGGGGTAAAATATCTGTGTCTTTCTTCGGTTCAATCGGTAATGTGTGTATGCTGGTAAAGGTAAGAGTTATACTGTGCAATATTCCTAAGAGTTATACTGTGTCATGTTTTTAGCAGTCTTTCGTTCATAAAAAAATATATTAGCTAATAACAGAATTATTGAAATTAGTAAACTAATGAAAACCAACGTTATGGAAAAAAAACTATAGAAGCATTTACATTTCCAGAAGTATATCAAAGTTCCTTTTCTTAAAAACAGCAGGTGTATCGTGGTTTTTATTTCTATTTCGTAAAAGCTGAACTTTTAAAATAAAAATTTTCTATTAGTGTATGGTCAAATAAATTAATAGAAAATCCATATTATGAATGAAATTCATGTCTTACATTGGATTAAAAGTAATATTCTAAGTGTTTATGCATATTTAGCACAAAATGTGTTTATCTGCGTTACAAATTTAAATACAAAGATTCTTATAACAGTATGTAGCCTTTAAATTGAGTAAAAGTGTCAAGTGTATTTTTGATGGTATTGATATACTTGCGAAAGAAGTTCTAAAAACCTGAAATGTCAAAAGATGTTTACAAATGAACACCATTTGATAAGAGTCTTTCTTGTATCTCTAAATCAGTTATAGCTTAAGGGGTATCTTGAATAGAAGAAGGCAATGTTTGTGAAAAATATACTGCTTCTATTTGGAAATGACTAATAATTAAATATTCCTTTTTGCCAATTAAGGAAAATTGTAGTATTATCAAATATAATGTAAGTGAAAGACATTGTGGTTCGATTGTGAATTACGTTGGTACTGTATGAAATTTGAATAAACAAGTTAAGGTTATGTGCTAGAATTAAAAGAAAAAGCAATTAAGAAAAGGTGTGTTAGAATTAAAAGTAAGATGTTAAAATAAAATTTAAAAAGATGTAACTGAGTAAAAACATAGAACACTAATAATTCACATTTGGGAATGGTAATTTGGATACGATACTGAAACAGTTGGTCTTAAGAATTTCTTTGTGCACATGATGCAAAAAATTGGTAGATTCTCTTGAAAGTTTCCCATGAATGTGGACATAGATGCAATTAGTGCAGAAAAAGGTAAAATTACCATAGTTAATGGATCCAAAATATGGAAAAATAATGGTACGAGTGGCGTAAATTAGTCTGAAACATTAAACTATGATGTATAATGAATATCAGAAGATGTAAGAAATATTTCGTTAAGAATGGATAAAACAGTTAATATGCTTGTAAAATTAGAAATGAAAATTACAAATACACTTAAAAGTAATCGGGATTTTAAACTAAACATGATGTTAGAAACGTTTGAAGGCCTTAAAACTATAAGAGAAAGAAATACTTACATTTAGTTATTAAAATGGAAATTTGTGAATGGAAATTTATGAGTAAAGCTAAGTCAGATGAAATCATGTAGATGTTTAATTATGATCGGAGAACATAACAAGTATATATTAAAAATTATAAGGAAATGTCTGAATGCCCAGTAAAGGAAAACAATTCAAATTGTTAAAAATTGTGTTAATGTCTATAATGGAATAAAATATTAGAATTATGAACGGTGAGACGCAAATAAAACAGTGCAACAAATAAGTTAAGCTAGAACTATGAAATATAAACTTAGGAGGGCAATCATAAACATAAGAAAAGTAATTACCAGTTATACACTTAAATAAAAAAAATATTGGGCAGTGTAAGGAAGATAAAGTTAAAAAAAAGGGCGAACTGCGTCTAAGTAACAAATAAACAGCTTGTATGGGAAGTTCGTATAACATATAAGTTAAAATTCAGAGTATATTAAAAATTTTGAAAGGCATGGAAGAAAATAAAATCTTGAAAATATTACAAATTAGAAACCTGAAGTATTAAAAAATATGGCAGCAAACAAATATGAACAGAAAATACAAGAAATACGTTAAAATTAAAAGTTCATGGAAAACTAGAAAGTGTAAAAGTATTAAAATAAAATTAAGTAGAATAATAAATAAAAGAAATCATCTTGTAGTTTCATTTTCATGACATGACGAATTGCCATTAGAGGGAAATCCCTTTTATATTTTTTTATTTTACATTGTTTCCAGAGACGCGGACTGAATGGATTTAAAGACAGGCTGTAAAACTATATGCCTAAAATACACAATTCGCTTTTTCCTCCATACAGGGCAGCATGAGCATATCACCAAAATTAAGATGCAGAAAATATTCACTTGATATCTATTGCCAGTTTTGAAAAAACTAAATTTAAATGAAAAGCAGGAGGTCTACAACTCAGCCAGCAACCTAAAAAC
Source organism: Stegodyphus mimosarum (assembly GCA_000611955.2). NCBI lineage: Eukaryota > Metazoa > Arthropoda > Arachnida > Araneae > Eresidae > Stegodyphus > Stegodyphus mimosarum. The sequence continues at coordinate 415,901 of KK112235.1, read as the reverse complement.
AACTCAGCTCTGCTCGTGACGTTATTGGTTACGCCACCTGCTGTGATGTCATCGATGACGTTGCAGCTGTAACGTCATTGGTCACGTTTTCAGCTCTTCGCTCCTCTTGGCGCAGAACCCCCATTTTTATACTACTGTAGTCAGTGTCAACATGACAACGTCATCATTTCTCACTTCCTGTTTCATGGGGAAAAGCGGTATGAACCAGCCCTTTTTTTCTAAGTCCTGACAATGTATGCAAAGAAACAATTCGTAGTATGTGTATTATGTTGCCTTTCTATTTATTGCCGAATAAGTAATTAATATGCAATAAACTAATTTATAATACGTATTTTACTACTCATTTCTGATAGTTTTCTTTTACTATAACTTTCTTAGCAGTAAATGGCAACCTTTCTCCAGCCTTCCAAAAGTTTCGAAGTTGCCTTTCGTACAAAAAATATTAAGACAAGTCTGAGCTAGATTCAACATTTTTTTTAATCACGAAAGTGATAAAACAGATAAGCAAAGAATTTTTGATATTTCATTTGAAAAAGACAAGTTTGATGCCTTCTCCATAAGGTTTCGTGATTTTTCTTGAGTAGCCAAATTGTTGCAATCATTTTTAATTCTTGTCTTGCATTTGTTCTGATTCTTATGCTAAAATGCATATAATTATCTAGACAGGTGACCGCCGTTAAAATTGATGGAGGAATATCAGATTATAAAGATTACCGTCAGAAGGCATGATGTAAATATTTTAGAACTTTTTTTATGCAATGCAATTACGAAAACGAAGATGTTACCAATGAATTATGATTCTTATAGCTGCTTTTAGAATTCAGTATTAAAAATTATGATGTCGTTGATTAATTATAATGTTTTATATATGATTTTTAGAATTCAGTATTTAAATACCGATGTTATCAAATAATTCAATTATTTATATATCAATGATTCTACTTTTATTTTATTTTTAGATTTTAGTCAATTTATTTTCGGTATTATATATTTTTTATTTTTCTCAGAAGTACGCACCAGAGGCTGATAAAATCGCATCCGCAGATGTCAGCCAAAAATTAGCTGTGTTTGTTTCTCCGAAAAAATACTGGCGGGAAATTGAATACAATCCTTTGTCAACGATTTAGGTTCCCATAAATCAGCACCTTACGATAAACCTCCGTCCTGATAGTACTGAGAATGGGTTTCCTAAAATAAACACTTTGAAATTATCCCGAAAACCTTCAACCTCAACTACTTGTGAATCTTCACATAGTTTCCTTTGTTGTATTAAATTTGGAGCTATGTGAAGTCTGATCCAAAATTATGGACAAGTTCAAGTATAAACAAGATTTGCTATTACAACTATTCGAACGATAAAATATTACTCGACAGCATTTGGCTGTGGACAACATTTGACCACCTCTGATCTAGAAATTTGTTTGTTTTTTTTTTCTGTTTAATTTCGCATGACTTTTTATTTGACAATAAAATGAATGATATTTTAATAGAATAGCATCAGTTAATGTAAAAATAATTCCTTTAGACATTTTAGATTCATATAACCTTACCTGGATACAGGTATCCTTTAATAATAATAAATAGTATTACTATTAATATCAGGTTTATTGCCTATGTATGGTAGCAAATTAATCATGATCTCTTTAATTTTGATTATTATCCTGAAATTTAGAAATATTAAGACAGATCTCTCGAAGAATGCATGCTTAATTCCTCTATGAATAGAAACATAAGCACAATACTTATGCATTTGAAAGAAAACGGCTGCCCCCCCAAAAAAAAGTTAGAAGCACTTTGCATGAACTTGTTATAAACCAATGATAACAGAAATCATCATAATTTATTACTTATATTACTTATTTCGATATGAGGCAATTTCAATATTTCCTGTGCATAAACCTTTAAATGCTGCACTTGATACGCTTTAAAACTTCAAACACAAAAAGGCTAAAACTGAATAGAATACTCCTTATCAAGTTTTAATCTACTTCTTATTTAGCTTTGAAAGACAACTATATTAAAAGACAACACTATTACTGTACAATTTAAGAAATATTAATTATTAATTATTGTGACTCTCTAGTTTTGCACCAGTATCAGCATTTTATTACATTATAATAATCTCCGCCTGTTGAAATTAACAGTACTTGATTAAAATATACTCAAATTTCATTTAAATTTTCAATGTTAAATTTCATTCCCAAATTCAGTTATGATGATCTTTAAAAATCTCGTCATTATATTAACACCAATAAACATATTTTTTGGTTTTTGAAACCATTTTATTATGTAATTAACGTTTTATTTATTATAAGATTCATTAATTGAATTTATCAGTTATAATTTTAAAAGCAACTTTACCATTGTTCTAAACGTAACTCATGGCTTCTGAATGGGAAGAGGAAATCGCATTTTTAACTGCAGTAAAATAGGATTTCTAGAATTGAGAATTGAATATTTGCTGATGGGAACTAGTATATACTGAAAATATTAAAACAGAGAGACAGAGGTCATGTGTCATGTGTGATTAGACGGTCGAGGCTATATTTACAATCTATGAATACTGGCCAGTTGAAATAAAACTATAGCGAGAAAAATACATGGAAACACAAATGTTCAGAACGAAACAAATAGTCTGAAAGGATTCGAATTTTAACGAGACATTCCAGGGTTATTAAAGATTTGAATGCTCTTATTTATTTATCTGCTGTTCGAATCACTGCTGCTGACACAATTTCCTTTTGCCTTTATCATCAAACATTATTTTCGTCTGACTTACGCTTCATAAAATTCACCAGTAAAATCATAAAAATTTTAAAAAAAAGCATATCGTTAAAATTCCTGATATAGAGTTAAATGTTACCATTTTTATTTTCGCTACATTATTTTTTTAAAATAATACATGTTTATAACCATTTGGTAGCAACATTCTTTTATTTGTATTGCCATACATTTTTCATATTCCTGACATATTTCTATGTAAATAATATATTGCGATAATATTTGGTGCAAAACTGCTCAGAAGTTAAATTGTACTTTTCTGACTTTATTTTAATGCAGTCGTGAAATGAGAAGGCAGTTTTAGTCTAAGAGACTGCTATTAAGAAAGGCGAGTGCAAATGTTAAGAAATTCAAAGCAATTCGTGAATCTCGATGTAAAGTGCAAGCTGAATTCTATCGTAAATAGTTTACTCAATGGATTATAGTGATATGGAAACAAAAGTGATACGGGCAAAACAGTGAGATTTGAGACCTCCGATACTAATAAGAGTACTGTGTTGTGTTTATTTACGCTTTTAGTTTTCTCGTATATACATAATCGTATTAATATTATACTAAAAGTTTTAAAAAAAGATTTAGAAAAATGTTTATGCATTCTAAAAAAACCGAACTTACACTCTAAGATTAAAAAAATTATTTGCTCTTTTACTCGACAGCCGTCCAAATACACTCTAAATAAACAGTTTCAGTTGATATTTTATTACTACAAGTTATTCGAAAGGCTGCTAGTGATTTCTTTCCTCAAAAATAACTTCAATCACAAAACAGATCCATTTCATGATAAAGCTATTCCATTCAGTTTCTCATTATGGTCATTAAATAGCTTTCGTTTACGCTAAATCATCTTAAAAGCATTAAATCATCTTGAAAACATTTACTTCCTCCATTGTTTTCAATAGTCGTTAAGATGCAGACCAAAAATTAAGCCATCATGGTAAAAAACAATTCTGCTTCTTCATTTGAAAATCAGCGAGGTATAAAGAATGAAAAATAAAATCCGAAGTCATTGAGTCCCAAATGGGTCACCAAAAGTGTATAAATATGATTGATTTCCTTTATGCAAAATATGTGGGGACCTTAATTATTTTTCCTTTCCTTTCGTTGCATTATTTCAAGGACATTTTGATCCATTGAATTATTTTTTTAAAGGAAGTAATTTGTTTCTTTCAAGATTATTAAATTAATTATTAATGCAGACAATAACTTCTTTACACATTATATTACTACTTCTCTAAACTGACTTCTTCACTGGCTTTAATGATGAATTTTTAATATCATGATGAATTTTTAATATCCATTCTAATTAAATTAAATTTTCAGTACTTTTAATGAGTTTTGTAAATAATGTATTGAAAGCATGGAATTAAAATATACTTTAAATTTAATTTTAATTAAATTCAGATTTAAAAAATATTTTAAATTTAGAATTCAAATTAACATCGAACGCAAATCCTGAATAAATCTGACTTTTGTTTTTAGGAGTATCATAAACCAAATTGAAGGGGAAGGCGTTACGTACATAAAACAATTGGTTTCGTTAAAGAATTACAAACTAAACCTGGGCCCGCCAGCAGCCGAACGGTAAAGTCGCTAAACACTAGTAGTTTCGCCATACGTTCAGTTCCAGGCAAACGGTTTGGCTGCATGGGCATTTTCTTGATTTTTCTCATGTGCAACGTTTCGTACGAGCCAGTTTCCCTTAGAGAGTCCTCCACGAAGGCAATCCTCCCCTTAGGCAGAGAGCCCCCCATAGCTCTCGCCTGCTTTGCCATAACTAAATAAACCTTACCAAACAAAAACAAACTGAAACTGAATTAAAGGCAAAGATAACAAAGGAAAAAGGCAAAATAAAGAAAAAGAATAAAGACAAATTTCATTAAAAAATTTTCAAATATGAGGGAAAACTCAAAAGAATTAAACAAAATCAATAAATTATCCTATTTTACACTATAAATTTAGTATTAAAGAGAATAAGCACCAAATCGGTATATCATGAAGCACTGTGATTGCTTATATCTTAAATAAAAAAATCACTCGAAAACAATGCTGAAAACTTTATTGCAAATCTCAAAAGATGCCGTATTGTTTCAAGTTATGTAATGACATATACATACGTATGTTTAAGTTATGACAATGAGAAGTTTGTTGAAATAAGCTATATGAAATGCTTTTGTTCAAACGATTAAATCAACAAGAGAATCTTGAGCGCACTTAACTGATGAAATTGAAATGAAATTTTCAAACATATGACCATGCTAAATATTCCAGTAAAATTAATGTTTAATACTGTAAATTTTATGTTTTCCTTAGTATAAACAAATGTTAGAGGCTATCATGTTTTTTTATTAATTAATAATGCGAAGCCATCTGAGAGAAGTCAAAACAGATTTAACTCCTAAAAAAGCATGCAAATTTTAAAACATGATGGTCGAATGCTGTGCGAATATTATTTTAAATCCTTTATGGAATGTGTTTCATTATTTAAAAAAATCCGCACTAGAGCCAGGTGTCAAAAAACTATAGGACTTTATAATTATCATGATCCGTTTTTTCGTTGTTTAATTTTTATATATTTTTTTTATATTTAAAATGAGCTATTAACATTTGAAATAGTTCATCTTCAATAATATATTGGCATAATAAGCTTAAATTAAAGCTTCTTACAGCAATTTGTTGATTATGTTTATCATGAAACTAAATACTCACTAAGCTTTAGTTGAGCAGAAAGTAGATTTTAGGTTTAATAATTTTCTGGCCATATTTCATACAGAAATCACAGATACATAAAATTACTAGAAATACTATATCTGAGAAATAGGAATCAATAAATAAATATTATTTACCAATTTAATACTAACCAAGCTTAGTTCTTAGCGAGTTCTGTTTCTCACTTTGACATTTCATAATGCAATAAATATCATATAATCTCTAAAAATATTTTGTTTAGCAATAGTTGTTAGGATAGGGTAAGTTTGTGCAAGTCGTACCTTTTGTAATAGGCATTAATATCAGGCCAACTGCTCCTCCTTCGCTAGTCAACTATATTGTTTCACATCGTGTTCGTCTCCTTGTAATATTTGTGAGGATGATCGTGAAGTGCCTAAAATGCAAAGGATGGGTGCACGACTTACGTGCTGGAGTTGACAAGAAAATTTTTAAAATGTCTTCGTGATCATTGTGTAATTAATTGTATAAATAAATTAATTGAGAAAAAGAAAGTTTTATAACTGACCAATTTTGAACGCAGTCCGACTTAAGCTATAGGTGGTAGGACTTAAAATACCGGTTGTCTAAGTCGTATTAAGTTTGTGTTGATAAATTTTATTAATTTTATCCAAGTATATACGGAATGGAATTTTTACTGTTATAAATACCAGAAATAATAACACAAGATATTATTACCACGCATAATTTTTAATTTTTTTCATAGATCCTACGATTTGTACCTATTTTTTCTGAGGGGGTACGATTTTGTCGCAACATTGTCCTAAAAGAGTTGCGGAGAAAAGCTTTTAACAAAATAACAGATTATCTATCATAAATATATAAATATATGCGTAGTCCTTTCTAAGTTTGAATTCGAAATTAGAAAGTCAGAATTTTGCTCAGTTTTCTTTTTCATACAGGGTTTTTTTCTTTCATTAGGTTTGATTAGCATAATCTAAATATTTGATTATCTGAAGCAGATTTAAACTGAAGAGCAATAAATTTATATTTGCTCTGCATTTGTCAAGTACTTTAACAGAAAGTAGGGAAGATCATTCTGAGCAACTTTTATCTGCAAAGCAATATAAAAGTCAGTTGCTCACGGACAATTTTAATTTTCAATGAACAAAGTACTGAACAAAATGCAAAACTACATTGTTTCTCCGTGTATTGAGAATATCCAGAGTTTTGTACAGAGCTATGAAATCAACGAACAAGTTGTAGGCTTTTACATTATTTAGAGCTCACTGTTTTATTTTTACATCATCTGTTTAACACTAAAAAAAATCATTAATATCTTATGTGCATGGTAGAAGAGACAGAGAAAGAGTCTGTGTAACTAAGCTGTATCTAACAATTACCGAAGATAATAATTTTTTTAGCAATTGTAATCTTTGAGTGTATAATGTGTTTCATAACGATGATTCCATTAAATTTATACTTTTATTAATGAATTGAAAAATATTTACTTCTAACTGCTTTTACTTCTTAAAAACGAAAGGAAAGTTGCTGTTCTACATAAACAATGTTCTAGTTACGTTCCAATGGATCTTTTTCTCAAGAGAAGTACGCTGGATATTTTGTAGATATGGAAAATGAGGAATACCCTTGCCGGGACTCGAAACACGGACCTCTCTATACGCGCCTAGTGTGCCGACCATTACAGTACGAAGGCATGTTAAGAAGGTGAGGGAAATACCTTACACTTTTTCTGCTGAAGTAATTACATATTCATCTTAACTTTTCACTAATTTTGTAAGAATTCTTGAATGAATGAGCTTGATGAATATTTGGATAGAATCATATTTTTCATCTTGTGTTTATTATAAATATATTTTCATTACCGTTTCATTATCATAAATATGTTCCATTTTAGATCAGTTTGATGGGAAAAAGATGCTGATCCAGTAGACTTATTTTACTGTAGTAAGCCAAGTACCTACGACAGTAATCAAGCTTTTGTTAGAGACAAGTACTGTGGTAATGGCAAGAAGCGTCGTATCTTAACCAACCGCAAAAGACTGAGGTTGCATCTGGAATCCAATCCAATGAGTTCGAATATAGTTCCGAGGTATGCCACGTGACAAAGGAAGAATTACCGAAACCCATTAAGATAAGATAAAAATTTGGAACCATTTTAATGTATGAATTTTTTAAGAGATAATAAATATTATTTATGACTCTCGAATTACTTTTTGATATGATCCTCTTGTTAAAAATTAAGACATTTTTCTCTGATTTTGCGGTTCAAAGATTAACAGAGTACTTTTTTTCATCGAATATCTTACGCTCGATTCGGAAAAAGGTCCTCTACTTTTAAGAATTTAACTCTTCTTAGAAATGTGTCTTCATTAAAGTAACTCGAAGAGCAGAATCCCATGCCCAATATTTGATATTTAGTGGTACTTCCGCATACATCGAAAAGCAACATTCTTTGCTGGTTGGGTAACAGTAGTTAGTTTTATTTTTTTATTTATTATGTGCTCCGCGTGACATTACGTGACATTAATAAGGAAGATTTCTTTGTTAAGAGAAACAAAACAGGAACGTGGAAGGGCGGCTTTTTGAATGTTTTTAGTTCATCCAAAAATATTGTGTTGCTAGTTGTGAAAAGAGTTTTCTAAATAAAAATCGTTTAGGAACCATTTAAGATCTACAAATGTTTATTTTGCGTTTAGGAAATCTTTCTGTATTGCCTACATAACAGCAACCGTTCTATTCAGACAGAACTCTACAATGCCATTGACAGTTTTGCGAATAAAAAACAAGCAGAATAATTCTATAGTATTAAAATGTTGAAATTAAAGTTTTTTTCGAAAACAAAGTAGAGCTTCCAATTATTTCATTTTAGTTACTTGCTCGTATATCAAGATGGGCGGCAAATTCAGGGAACGCCCGGTGTGCAAAAGCTGTAGCTACGCCACTGCAAAAACTTAACTATTTTTTTTACCTAGTTTTGGTTATAGAACGAATTTTTCATGTGGGATTAGTTTTATATAATTTTTTTTTGTAAGAAATCAAATTTCAGTATTAAAGCATAGAAAATTTTGTATTTTATGGTCTATTTAAGGATACCTGACCCAGTAAATCTGTCTTTCAGACAGTTGTAATTTCCTTTCACACTTTATCTAAGCTTCGGAGATGGGAAGCAAAGTACTGCATGTTTAGAAATTACTAAGATATATTTTTGTCGTCGTTGAACCAAAAATATTTTTTTAAATCGTAAGCAGAATCTGCTTTCCACAACGGGAGACAAAGTATTTTATAGATCGCTTTTAATACATCTTAATGTTGTCACTTTAGACTTTCAGTTAACACGAAATTGCCGATACTGATAGTGGCTATAGTTGCTTCAGAAAAGCAACACATGTTTAGATGCTTCAGAAAAGGTGAAATTTATTTTAAGTAAATGTTCTAAAAAGATCGATTTAAAAATACTAGTAATACACGAAAAATACTCAGAAAAATCATTGGAACAAAAATGAACACTATTTGACAAAAATGATGTCACTAATCATAGGCGGATTAATTATTGGTAGGCCGCACAGGAGTATCATTACAGCTCAATAACAATAACGCACAGGAGTCCGTTATTGGTTACCAGCTATTAGAAATTTCATGTTCCCATCCCATATTGATGCATTAATGTCAGCTGCGCGAAACTACGATATGCGGAAGCGTCATATCATCACATTTTACTTGGAGTATGCTGCTTCTAATGTAGCACTGCCAGTTAAAAAATCAGAAAAAATTAGAAACTGACTGGAACCTCCTTTTGCAAACACGAGCATTAGTGGAATTCAACGTAGCGTCTGATTCAAGCCATGGAAAGAAATAAACAAAGAAATGAAAAAAAATAATAATCTAATTATAAAAACAGGGTTTTAGAACATAGTGCTCTGATTAAGAGCTATATAACTAATTTTGAATATTATACCGCTTTAAATTTCTCTTTGCTTTTGTAACTTACAAACATAATAGACAGAAGCTAACTAATATTTTCCCAGAGTCCCTCATTATATGATGTACATTTCTTTTTTCGTTATGAAATTCATTATTACATCGTAAAACTTTCACTGCAAAACTTCAAATACAGACATGAGATACTTAGTAATCTCCTAAAACACGAAGTTTTCTAATTTAAATTAGAACAATTAAGAAAATTTGCTTAAAATAATGTTGACTATTATCAATAGTTCTTCATAATTTCTTTAACTCATTAATATAAATATTTTTAATCAATTTCTTTCATGTCTATCAAGTACTAGTAGTAGTATCAAGTACAAGTCTATTACTAGTAATTCAACTTTCAATGGCTATAACGCAATTTTTGTTCATAAAAAGTACACTGCAATTTTTGTTAAGATTAAATTATGAATTGAACAGTTAAAATATAATTAAAAGAACACCGAAATAACATTATCTATTTGTTACGGCTGGTGTTCTCACGCGATAAAGAATGAGGAAAATAATGTCACGAGAGGTATGTTCTATTTTCTGGACATTATTACTTCAGGACCTTAAAATCCAAGCGTAGGGCACAGGTTTCAGATTCCCCTCCAAATCATTATACTAGTAATCTTAAGTTTCTCTCATGAAAATAAGAAAAATGAGCATTGAAGGTTTTAAATCCAGTATGCTGAATATCCTGGCCGGGAGTCTGCTCAGCGGCAAGTAGTAATATTGTTAAAACCAAAATTTCTTTATTCGGCCCTGCCTATTTCTAAATTCAATGAACATTTTCCTAATAAATAAGAATTAATTTGCAATGCAAGTTGCAAATTAGTTTTTCAAAGCTATTAAATTGTTATAATAATAATGCTAGCACTTTTTTTTGCGTGTGTGTATGTGTGTGAGAGAAAGAGAGAGACATACACACACACACACAGAAATGACATGGAAATAAATAATTGATAAAACTTTAGTCTTGTAATCGGATAGAATTATAAACTAAATTTCAGCTGCGGCAAAACAAGTGTTTCGGGTGTTACTTAGTTTTCAGTTGGCTAACTGTATTCTTTTGTGATCATTGTCACGAAAACAGAGAATCTGCTGAAGTGTTAATGTACTTACCTTCAAAATAGCTTCGTATTCGTCGTTGACACGTAAATAACTGATGAAATTTGTCTTCCAAGGTTACAGATGCAACTGGCTGAACTTTATTAAATTGAATACATAGATATATAGCATTCTACTGCTCTTATCTACTCGCCTTTCTTACTGATATCCTCTTTCGGCTTGTATTTCTTCTTTCCAGGAGCTTCTTCTATCAAGAGGCATTGGTTTTCCATACCCTCTCAAAAATATTTGCCATATATAGGTGATTTGTGTGGTTATGTGAAGTACTTTTGGGGTATTAAAGATTCATGTCATCTTTTTTACACTGTCACGTGGGGAACCTCTTCATATGGATCACCAATTATAAAAATGCCCGCACCCTTATACAAAATGGCCATTGTCTGAACAGATAGAAACTTTCATAAGAATCCTCCAGCATAACGCGCATCTTTATTAATGTTAGTTTTTAACTTGCAGAAAGCAAACTTCATGAAGATGCCCGCACCTTTACCTTTTAAGGTAAGATTTTTATCTTTGCAAGTTAGACATTGATTTTCATAAAGATGCGCGCAGCTTTATGTTAGGGTACCTTTATGAAAGTTTATTCCTTTCTGACCTGTAGTTGACATTGTACATGCTCATCGATAACTTGGGAAGAGCATAAAGGTGTAGGCACCGTTACGACGGGACACTATTATGAAGGCGTCTCACCACACGTGTACCAAATAGTATCACCATATCAGTACATTTACTCCATGTTAATTACTATACGTATTTACTCCAGTACCTTGTTTACTCCACGAAGTATTATTTCGGTAAATATTCTGCATAAACCAATGTTTCCTGAGAAGCATTCAGATTCATATAGAAGTTTTCAATAAACACAAGTAAATGGCTAATTTTTCATCTTTATTAAGACAAAATCACCTAAACTGCACAGAAAATGACAGTCACGTTGTTTGTCATTAAGAGAATAAACTTGGTGTTAAATAGGCATCCAAATATGTAAAACGAAATTCCAACAATCATGATTATATGGACGGATTTTTCCTTCGAAGATAATTTCAAAAACGTATACACCGGAGGAAACATATATAAATATTTACACATATGTTGATATAACATATTTATATTTTACAGTATATAGTACAGCACACACTGTACAAAGACTTCATAGAAAGCTCAGGTAGAATGTTAACAATAGATTCGAATGAATGTAAACAACATGATTAGCCTCCTGTAATTTTTCAATGTTAAAAGTTGCCTTGGTAAAAAAGATACTGAGGCTTCTAATTCTTTGAAGAATACAATGTTAATGAAGTAATTCCTGCCAATATTTGAGTTCTTTAAACATCAATAAATACATTAAATAATTTAACATTTCAGCTTTAATCGGATGTAAATAAATTTGTTTAGAATATAACACATAATTTTTTAAATAAGATGTATTGTCTAATTTGAAAAGCATAGATTGATTCAAAATAACACTTTAATATCAGATCACTAACTATATATGCAATTTCTAAGAGAACCTCTTGAAAAGCTTCCTAAAATAAAATTTTTACAAAGATTTACCTTGGTACTTAAATTTTTATTGGATACTTTAGTAACTGAACATTCTTATATAAAAGGAGAATTTTTTCACCATTAGAGGGCCAAAGTTTTATAATACGTAGTCTTAATTTTAAGCAGCTTTTTGAATTATTTTATAAATGTGTAGAAAAGATATTAAGTACTACAACAAACGTTTATTATATACTATCGATTATAAAATTTACTTTGAGTAAACTTGTTCTATAAATATTCATATCATAATTCGATGTCATAAATGACATTTGTATAAGGAGTAGGTTTGGACGGATGTTAAAAGCAAAAATGTGATAACTATATATTTTTACTTATGGACGGATATACTTGGATATGCACCATTTTGCGTATGAACAATCACAGTAAGATCTCATCAAAAGAACATTAATCAACTTAACACATGTTTCCAAAACACAAACAATGCATTTAATTGAAGCAAATTAATTCATTCTACTTTTTAAGTATCATTTTCGAAGATGAAACATAACATAATTTTAATTTGGTTTATTTTCGTAATTAACTGACGTACTTTTTAAGTACGTAATAATTTTAGAAAATATGCGATGTCAAAATCTAATTTGAATTTCTAATATATCAGTTTGACAGTAACGAGTGAAATCGCATACATTTAACTATGCACTTGAATTATGTAGAGAAAAAATAAAAAAAATGTATTAGCTAACAGACTACCTTTTAAATTCTCAATGAAAAACAAATTCATCTTTCAAGTCATACTCTTCCTTGAATTTAAGCTTTTTCTAGGAAAAAATATATAAATATCATAATTTTCATGTTTGATTTGTTCATAACAAATAATTATCTGTATTAAAAATTATATTATTGAACTGTGAGAATTTTTAATATCTAATTGTATGCTGCGATTGATTTAGTGACATTTTCGTTGAACTAGATTATTTTAAGTAGACC
>KK112235.1:387334-402721 GCA_000611955.2 Stegodyphus mimosarum | reverse complement strand
CTTGATATTATGTAAAAAATTGAATAAATATCGAGCAAGTAAGCTCTTCACTTTATTTTACATTTTAGAATCATTAAACTACGATTAAGATTTGTAACTAAAATAATAATGAAATGCATTTTTGAATCTTTTATATACATATTGATTAAGATAGCAACGTATTTTGAAATAGGTATTTGAAAGTAAACTTAGGAAATGTAAAAGAGAACATTATCTGCAGCAATGACATGCCTATATTCATATAGTCTCGTTTAATATAGCCCTTGTGTAATTGATTAGTTTAATCGTGAAATAAAAGTATGTTTTTCCGTTAGGCAACTTTTTATTAAATATGTACCCTCTGTATGAAAAAATAAAACTTATCACCAAATGCTAATTCAAAGAGATTTTTGTCATACTTTCATAATTATTCGTAAAAGCACATAGAATAAAAATATGCACGAGAATAATCTTGCATAACATATGCATATTTGATGTAAGGTTTTGAAAATCTTTTAAAATTCAAATTGACTTCCTAATACTCAAGAATTTGTTTAAGGTCGTACCAAGTAAAACACTGGAATATCATCTGCTATACACATAAATACCGGGAAACGATGATCTAATCATTGTATTGTAAAGACAATACGTCTGAAACAGTATAAGGCAATGTCAATACAAAAAGAAAATCTTACAATTGTTGAAGTAAATGTTGAAAGACGTCAAAAGTCAATATAAGCTTAGAAGTAAGCGCGTATATTTATGACAGTCAGTTCTGTGTTCAATATTCCTGTCCTTATTTAAAAACTATTCAAAAGGACGGCTTAGAACTTTGTGAACTCTGTTTGAATTCAGCAGGGAATCGAGATAAGTTCTGTCTCATCTCCGATGAGATTCTGAGTTTTTATTTCACTAGTATAATCTTTGGAGTTGCAGTGCATCAAAAGATGTGCTTCAGCTCGAATTCATCTGTATTATACCCTGCGAAGAGCAGAATCAATGCCTTTCTTCTTACATATATAACTCAGCTCACTTCTCCGTTAGCTTTTCTCAGCAATTCCATTCTTACTTCATGTTCGCGAGCTTTCAGTCTTAGTGCAGCAATACTCGAGCTCCTTCGATCGAGATCTACAGGGCCTGTTGCAGGCGGTGAGACTGGGGAGCCTGTGGAGGGTCTAGGAGGAACAGTTGGCGGTGAAATTGTAGGCGATGGCTGAGTTACAGCAGCAGGAGTCGAATGAGTACTTGCTGCGCCTGCAGCAGTCAACAAACTGGGATAAGGTTCAGTAGCAACAGGGCTCAAATCGGGAGGAGTAGTCAGCTTTGGTCTGTTCTGAGCTGACAGATTGACCAATAAGCTCTGAAATGATGTTGGAGGGAATGACCCAGCTACCGAATATGGGGACGATAAAGCTGCTGCTGGAAACAAGCTGGAATACGGCAGATCACGGAGAGTGTAACTAGCTGGAGATAAAAAACTTGGAGCTGGTCGAAACAGAGACAGCCCAGGAGGTGGTAAATAAGGAGGTGGGAACTGGTGATGATGATGATGATGGGCGGCTGCAGCGGCATTTAATAGACCCAGATCATAAGAACGTGAGTAACCAAGAGCACTGAAAGGTTTTGCTGAACCTGGTGTTGAAGCTGGTACGGATGGTAGTGCAGTAGTAGCGGAATATGGATTGTACCCTTGACTTTGGGATTGACCACCAGCTGCTTTCTCTTGTTTTCTCCACTTTGCTCTTCTGTTTTGAAACCATACCTGAAATGGGAAAAAAAAGTCACTATGAATTCGCTTTTATGAATTACCAGATAATCTGTATTTAAAATTAAATTTAGCTCAAAGTCAGTCAAATGATTTCAGTATTTAAATCTAGTTAAGTTCATCTTAAGCATTTTCTTAGTGTTAGCATGCACAAATATGAACGCAAAGTTTAGTTTTATTCTTAATTTCTTTCACACGTACTGCAGAATATTTTTGCGATATACAGTCATTCAGTTAATTTAAAATTCCACAATTAATTTTTAAATATTAATATCAATAAACGGAGAATGTCATCAAGAACCAAGCGCAATAATAGAGGGAAATGTCATTTTGTATAAATCACTGTGTACAAAGTTCGTCTACAAAATTTTAGGACTGAATTTTTCAAATATTCCCAGTAAAGCTGCCATATAACAATTAGTTCCAATGATCAAACTATCCACTACAAATTCAGCTTGTTGAAAAAGAATACAATACTCCTGTTCTCTTTGTTTCCTAAGCTGAAATCATACTTTAAAGATTATCAGTTTGAGATAATTTCAGAAATTTAGGAAAATGTAACAACGAGATGAAAGAGTTGTTGTGAAAGCTTACTTCTACCAAGTAATCCTCAAACACTATTAACGTCTCGAAAGCTGCATAATATGGAAAGTTAAGCAGTAATGATAGTGCCCCCCCCAGATCTTGACTTTTCATTATTTTACTACTAAACATTAGATTCACTACACATATTTTCAATATATATATATTTGGTTATCTCAAGTGCCCTAATTTTTATAATATGAGTTACATGTATAAGACCTTTGTTCAAATCTTTTCAAAGAACCCTTTACTATTGCACTAGAATAAACTTAAGATCAAGATTTAAACCTTTTAAAGTAATACATTTTCTTAGATCTGCCTAACAGAAAGTGCTCATTCAATTGCTCAGAATTTAGCATAGTATCTAAAAACTGAGCAGCTTATTGACAAAAATACTAAAATTCCAGATAAAAAAATGAGTATCTATTTCAGATCAGTACTGGCGAGACCTGAAAAGACCCGCAATCTCAGAAACTCTATATGTGTTTCTCAAAAGACCCACAGTCTAAGAAACCACGTTAAAAGCAAACGTTTAAGAAACTACGTTAAAAGCAAAAATATTTTCATAATTTAAAGTTTTTCTCTAATATTTACTCTTTTAATGCATAATTTTTATTTAAAAGTAACACTAATATAAGCTGGTCTTTAAACGCAGAGTTCTCATTTAAGGTTTAAACATTCTCAGCGACAGGAGCACAACCCTTATCTAATGATATTTTATTTACAGTGGAGAAATCATGCATTTTGTGTTTGCTGAGATGCTAAGCATATTTTATGATAAAATAAAATCATTAATTCTTTCTCTGAACAATTCATAATATATTCAGAATTTTACCATGTTAGTTAAAGTCCTTTAAAATCAACTGCCGATGCGCAACATAATTGGTCAAATATTACCTTATTACTTAAAATAATAAAGCTTTCCCTAATGCGTTTAATTAAAACGTGCACTACAGTGTTGTTATATAACTTACAATATTAATTTGCAATGAATTCCCACTTGACATTAACGAAGCCTGTAAGCAAGAAAACATTTAAAAAGCGACTAATTTTATCGAATTACTTCTTAGTAACATATTCGACTTTTAACCGGTTCACTTAGAATAAAAATCGACAAATATTCTTTAGTTCTTAATTTAATGGCCCACCTGGAAGGAAACTTGTAATACGAAAGACTTCGCGCTCAAAAAATGACCATACAATTAAAACAACTCACATTTAAGCTAAGAAAAAGGAAATAATTCCACCTTAACTGAACAAAGGGACAGATGGTAAAGACTAACTTGAGATTTATAATCACCCATTAGCGTCTAAATGGAGATGATTTGTAACAACGCTAGAAAACGCCTCACAGCGGTTGCTCCAAAGTCTTTGTCACCTAATTAGCTATTTGAAGCGGGTGATAATAGGGCCAACATGGTGTATACATTAGCAATAGGATTAACATCCGCGGCGACTATGTTTGTATTTGTAACGATAAACACTTCAAATCCGACCATCACATTATGCAAGCGGCTGCTTTTGCAGTTTCACGCTAATAGCCTAACCAGGATTTGCATTCGAAAAAGCTTTTGAGTGTTTTATTTTATTTATTATTATTTTTTAAGGTTTTTTCCCGCTGCTTAAGTTGCAGAATGTGAGTACAGAATCAAACGATAAGTACCGCAAATTAAGGAATGTAGATGCGAAGGTTAGAGGGGTTAAGAAGTGAACTAAATTAATTGATTTTGCTTCTAGAATGTTCCGAAACCTGGCTTCGGTATTTCGAAAGTTTTGAGTTATTTGATTTTTGAACGTCATAATTTTATTCTAAAAGGAGGTTTACTTGTACATATGAAGCTGAACATATTCATAAATTAAAACAAACTAGAAGAAAAAATCTAAGGTAAGATTTCAGTTTCTTTTAACTGTTTAGTCATGATAATAAGCTTGCTACTTTTTTGTTTTTGGAAACTAACAATGATTTAATTCCGGAAGACTTATGCGGAGTATATAATTCATGATCTAAACCATGCGATTTATTTAATGGAAACACTTCATTTATTGAGAATAAAGATAATCTTATGATAAAAGTTAGCTGTTGCCACGAAGTAACATTATTTTTTAAATAATTTATTTCTCTTTTGTGCCTGAGACAGAAAATTACTAAACTATGTTGTACTTTGTAACGTTGCTTCACGAACTGAAGTACTACATTCAAGTCATTCTTCCAACCTTAGAATAAAAGTAATTTAAGAGGGAGAATAAATAAATATAAATAAAAAATAACTAATTTAGGATGGCGAATAAATGAATAAATAAGTAATTTAACCATTTGAGCAAATAATAATTAATTAATTAAGTTATATTGTACTGAAAAATAATTTTTCAAGTGACTGATATGTACCACGCTAATGTATAAGAATAACTATTAAATATTTCGCTTATTGTTAATCTGCAAGTTCCATTTAAAATAAATAAATAAATAGAAAGACTTAAATAAAAACTAATTGGAGTTTTCGTCGTTACTGTTACTTTACTTAACCATAAAAGTGCCACTGTAAGAAGGAAAAAAAAGTACATTAAAAACTAAAATTAAAACTGAAGTGAGCCAAAAAATGAATAAAGATATATTAAATTTAAAAAGTCATTACATTTATAACTGAATAATGCAAACTTGCTGATGAAAAACAAACCTGTATTTGCTCTAAAGCTTTTTAATACTTTTCTCTGATTAACAACGCTGTGTAACGTGTGTACGAGCCAGTTTTCCTTAGAAAAGTCCTCCACGAAGACATCCCTCCTCTTAGGCAGATAGCACTCGCGTGCATTGTCAAAATCTATTAAACCAAACTGATTAACAACGCTATCAAAACACATCAGTTAATTCACTTTTTGTTTAAAACTACTGACCTAAACCGCGTTACAATAATATCAGACGGACTTTAAGCTTTTTCACATGGCACTAATGTTGCACCATTTACTTATTTACTTTTTTTTGAGGGGGGTTGCCAACTTCGTTAATTTTGGCATCTAAGACTCGTCCCAGTGTAATTTAATAGGGTCTTAGAAATCCTTAATCAGTTCTTCAAATCTTTTATGCCAACTAATTTGCTTTTTAAGTCAAGGAAGTACTTCTAATATTCGTGGAGAGCATTTGCAAATTGCTGCAAACATAAAAAAATAATCTTCTCTCATATTCATTAATGTACTCTGCTTTCGCAGAGCCTTTTTCGAAGCTTTTTCTTAGTGCGGACCACATTTCATACAGTTCTTCGTATGAACCTATGACAGAGATTTGAATTTTCGGCTTAATGTTGTAAATTTCCTCGTATAGTTCACGAAACGGTCAGTTTGAGAAGTGCCATTTAAATCCTCTGTTAGTTGAAAGAAACACATATGTTGTGCTTTTATCCAAAGTTTTAGTTTTCTATTTTAGATTTGCAGAGTATTTTTCTGGAAATTAAAAGAATATGTGTTCTTTAAACCACTTAAAGATCGATTATTTAGTGAAACACTAATCGATGCGTTAAATTAATCATTCGCTTATACGATTATATTTCTCAGTCTTAGCTTATATGCCACTATACAAGCTCAAAAATTCTAAATGGTAAGACAAATTTTGTAATGTATTATTTAACGGTGACAGGTATAAAAATGTATTTCATAAGAGACTTCCTTTTTGATTTTTTACATGGTTTCTAAACAAAACAAAAAATAACCCAAATAAAATGATCATAGCAAAAGCATCATATAAGAAATCTAATTTCACAAAATATAAAAAATCGTTTCATGGAAGAAAATTTAAAATTTTCATGCTGAAACTAAAATAAGAAACTTAAAAATTAAGACACACGGGCTCACATAAGAAGCACAATCACAGTCAAATAAAACATACTTTTACTTGCTGCTATATGCTGACATTTACCGAAATTATTTGTTAAAAGTCCTAAATGGAAGCGTTTACATGCATTTGTCTGACTTGTACCACCTGCGGTAAGTGTTAAGATTTATCAGTTTTGTGGCCTTTCACAGAAACTTATGCAATCAAAGTATACATAATAGATTGCTTAAAATAGTAGTTCTTAAACTTTCTATACCCAGCACCCCTGAGATGTGTTTTATTAATGCTCGTACCTCCTACGACGGATCCCTTACACAAAATGCATTCTTCTGTATAAATATATTACGAGAATCGTGACCCATCACTCATGGCCACAAGACTTTCTTTGTTGCATCCCCAGAAATTCCTGACCTGTAAAGGTGTTCAGGAGGTGCACCCCAGGCTGAAAATCACTGCCTAGAATCAATATGCATTTTTATACAGTCCCGACAGATATTATTGACATAATTTTTTATATTTCTTGAAATATTTAACAATACAGCATATTCAAAATTTTGAGAACTTTATATTTTCTATGTATGAGCTTACAGAGAAAAAAGGAAATAAATTATAAATAAAAATTACGGAAAAATGTGTGTAGTTAGAAAGCTACATTTAAATTCATCAGCTACGTGTACAGATAGCCAAAAAACTGCTGATTTATAACAAGATATCAGGCATTTTTTGGAACAGTAATTAAATATTTAATTTAAAGAAATATTTTTCTAATATGTCATACCTTAAGTCTAAATGAAATCGAAAAATCTTAAAAATAATTACAAATAATGTTAAATAAATATTAAATTATACAATTCTTATGTATAAATGAGAAATCAATAATAAAAATGTATTGGGACACCCAAACATATTTTAAAAATTCTAAAAATTACTTTATTAATATATTGTGCCTCCTCTTTTTTACATCTTCACTGATTCTTCTAGGCAGGGGTTTCATAAGATCATGATAGAAATTCTTTTCTATTTTTGTCTCATTCTTTTCCATTTTTTCTCACTTAGAGTTTCCTCTAAATTAATTTCTGTCAAAAAATTCTAAACTTATTAATTTTGAGCCATAAATGATCCCTAATATTTTCAGTGGGACTGAGGTCTACACTCCAAAAACCTAGTTGAGCGTTATGCTTAGGACACTAGTCATCTCAATACCACAAGCGCTCAGACTGTCTGGCTACCTCCACTGTATTTTAACGAAAAAATAAGATCTTTCATTTGAAGTTCAATATTGGATTATCGCCATATCGTTTTTTTATCACTTCCCAAAATATTAAATTTACTTTCATCTATAAATATGACTGAAATAAAAAATCTTCAAGCTTTTTAATACACGTGTTAGTGAACTGTATTCATGCCGTTTGATTTACTTCTCTGAGAAATGGTTTCCTAATAGCTATTCTGAAAACTTATGTTTCTTACAGTTTCTGCATTACTAAACTTGCTAAATATTCGTTGCGCTTCTGAAGTCAATTTGACTGCACTGGTTTTAGGATTACAAATGCTTTCTAGAGATCCCTTTTTCTTCGTGTTCAGTAAAACATTTTATATTTCCTTGTTCACGGTTTGCTTTCAGATTTGTTTTGAGGTATTTCGAAATTATATCAAGAACAGTTTTCTTTTTCAGTTAATAATTCAAATACTTTTATCTAAATATTTTCACTATTACAAGGAAAAATTATAAGTTTCTCTCACCAAATGAAATCTCAGAATGTTTTCGACACTCATGTTATAAGGTATTTCTCCCACCTTCTTCTCATTTCTTCGGGGTGTAGTGGTCAGCACGCTGGGTGCGTATTCCAGTCCGTGGTTCGAGTCCCGGCGAAGGCGTTGCTCATTTTTCATGACTCTTGCTTCCAAAAAAATCCTAATGTCTCTACAATGCTACCCTACTAGAATTTGCCGTTTAGAATATTTTTAGAGCAGTGCCTCAATATTTTTTTAACCTTAATTTCGTATTTAAAATACTTCATTTACTTAATAGTTTTATTTAATGTTTTTCACCATAATAGATTTACATGGTATTTAGACACAGAAAACAATAAAAAATAAATTTAGGTTTAGAATAATAGCTGAATTTGTATCACTAAATGTCTGAAAGTTTCCTATGTTTCAATGCTTTTATAACTCTATAATGTATTTTCTCCCTCCTTCCAACATGCCTTCGTGGTGTAACTGTAGCACACTCGACGCGTATTCGAGAGGTCCAGTTTCGAGTCCCGGCGAGGGCACTGCACACTTTTCATGTACTCTTGCTTCAAAAATAGCTAATATCTGTACAAGTCATTGTAGTTAAGAAGTTATACGAATAACTAGGTATAGAAAAATTGAAGGAATGGATATAGTAGCTTATGTTTTGTATCAGATGACGACAAGATTTATTTTCAATGACAATTTTTTATTGCTTTCTTCATATACTGATGTCTCTACAGACGTCAAACATTATACGAAAACCTGAAAAATGAAAATATTGCATTTTTCATTTGGTTCACGAGAGCATATAAAATGATTTCATCAAGATTCATTTTGTTAAGGCGTTTTGATTAAAACTGAGTGAAATTTGATGGCTCATAATAATATCAGTAATTTTAATTTCTGATATAAATATAAAACTGATATAATCAATGAACAAAATCTCTCTTTAGCGCATTAGCCATATATTGAATAACAAGCAGATTATTTGCTTTGGAACTGCTTTTAAATTTTCATTACTTACAATGATAAAAACAAAGATTGTCAAACCTATGAAATGATGAAAATGGTTGCGACAGTTTTATTTTCTTTATTATAATGTAAACAATTGCTACTAATAGGGTGAAGTTCTCTAGTACATCTCACGAATTAAACTGATTCACTCACCATTATTTCAATACAAAAAATATTTACGGTGAATTTTATCTGTAACTGATCTGTCCGGACTTTCTGATTTCTTAAAGAACTGAATACCAGAAAAGGATATGACTTCCTATACAGCCGATTTTTTTAAGAGAGAAGCATTTCATAAGATATATGAGGAAAATTCTGCTAAAAGTCACCAAATTATTTCAAATAATGTCGTAACAAAAGCAACAAGATCGTTAAGATATGCCTGTTTGAAAAAGTGCATCATGCAAAATTCAGCATACATTTTTAACTCTGTAAATGAGATAAAATTTATTCTGGAAGTTTCATTGTTTGTAACTGATAAGAAAATCTTTTAAACTTGCCCCCTCCGACCTAGAAAATCAGTCAATGAAGTATAAGTTCTTAAGTATAAGTTATTAACTACTTCGCTGGCTAGCCCTCAGCCTTCTTTTTCCCTTGGTAGTTTGCTAGTAACGCACTTGACCAACAGTGACCCGTAGCCTGGAGCTCTCAAAGTAAAAGCATTGGTTATAATACTCAATTTAAGGAATCGAGTCAATTTTGGCTAACACTGTTAATTAAGCACGCGGTAAATGCAGTTTGTAGCACCCTGGGGCTTAGGGCATTTGTTTGAGGTGTCTCCGCATTTATCCGCACGAGGATGGGTCCTCCAGTTGGAAAGCGGGAGGTTAATTCTGAGTAATAATCGGAATGGGACAGAGGCCTCCGGGTTTACGTCTGGGAACCCTTTTTGATAAATGATATCCACAGGCAGAATGACAGCTCAACATTTTACAGTGAGCCATTTTCAGAATTGGCGAGAAAGTGCTAAATTTGGCGAGAAACGCAAAGTGGCCACTAATTTCAAATAATATTCACTGCTGCGGATATTATGAAGAATCCATGCAATATGCTTTTAAATCAAAAAATTACAGTAAAAACTCTGATATTTTAAAATTTCCTTTTCATGTTACATTAAATGGTAATTTTCCCATATTTATCATGAAAAGCTTTTGTTAAATGGGAATTAAAACTGCGTCCCAGGACTTAAAGGAATCTAAGAAAGTCTTAAATTTTAAATATTTATTTATCGTACTTAATTTAAATCTTCAGATGAATTTAAATTGCTTCTCAGAGGTAGTTCGCAAGTCTTTTTATCCTCCTCATCTACTTATAAAAAGGCATCTTCATATAGATTATGCCATTCATAACCTTTTCTAAATGTTTACTTTATATACCTGATTAAATCTCTAATTATGATGCATAATATATAATTTAAATAATATTGTTGCGTGCGTACGGGTTCGTTATGGATTGAATGCACAAGTAGTTAAAAAGTTAACAAAGTTTCTTCTTTCCACAAGAAATAAATCAAAATGCTGAAATATTTCTTCAGAGATATTCGTACAATATCACAATGTCTCAAACATTTAGCAAAACTCAATTCAAAACAGATAAACTAATTCTATATCACAGCGAAATCGTTGCAGCATTAAGTAAACAAAGAGCAGTTCGCTTTAAACAGCTATAACTACAACAACAACTGAGATGAGGTGTTTTAATTCAGCTTTTATAAGCTTTTTAATTATCACTAGAACAATCTCGATTTTTCTGGATGGCAACAGTGATTACGAGATAATTATTTATTAAATATTAATTGCACGCGCTCTTTTATTTTTATTTTTCCGACGTAGCTTTCTCTTCAAAAATCCTCTGCGTTGCACAGGAAAATAAAGCAACTTTAATTACAATTCTAAATAAATAGCCAAATAAATATGAAATCCGTAACAATATATTTGAAATTGTTATTTAGCTATATTAATAAAAATTCCTTGAATATATACAGAAGTATGAAATATTGCTTAACGGAATTATGCAACAGACAGAAAGTAATGATCCTGTCGTAAACAAGTGTACCCTTCAGTAAATTACTGTCATAGCAGTAATAGATAGAATATAGTTGTAATTTTTTGGTTGGTTTGTAATAATGCGATTCTCATCCACACTTTGAAAATTATGGCTGAAAAGCTCAGATCTTATATTTGAACTAATTTTAAAATGTTATTTAAATTTATTTTTCTTTATTTAACCTTATTTAAATTGTTAAAGAAACACAGTGTGCGAAATTTTACCGCATATATGCATTTTTATATTAAAAAAATAACTTTTTTCAATAGTTTCTTAAGCGTACTCTCAAAGAAGATAATATACTCAATAATCCATTAGTAAATAAATTATATATAGAGAGATAGATAGATGGATATAGATATAATGAAAATATTTCATAGAATATTAAATATTCAAAATTACATTTAAGAATATATTTAAAATATTTTTTAAGATAGGTGTACTTTTGAACTGTGTGTTACTTCTTTCACTGATAGGAAATTATGAATAAAATATTATATTAAATCTTAACAAGTCCACGAAATTATTTAATACACCTGAAAAATCATACATATTTCATATTCCTGTTGGAAAAGAAATATATAGAAAGAAAAGAGAAATGCCTTATGTACAGATTACAAACTAAAAATCAATTATTTACCATACACTGTTTGAGTTTCGGGAGGAACAAAACGCATGAATAGAAATACAGATCGCAGTCACATGTATATGAAAATAGAAGAAAAATGAATATTATATTTTTGTAATTATAACTTCTTCTTTTGCGAACAAGGGACGGAGAGAGATACCTAATAAACTTTATTTTTATAGTAACCCTAGTTATTCACACTTAAAAAAGTAAGTTGAGCCTACGCCCTAGGAAAAAAACTAAAGTGAACAGCAATGGACCTATTCCGAACAAATGACAATACTTCTTAGAAGCAATGACATATTATTTCGTCCAATTAACTTTCTAGAAAGCCCATAATCTCGAAGAAATACCTCTACTTACCGTTTTGGAAGGCGCAAGCTAAGTAGAGCTGTTTTACTTCTTTGACTCGTGCAATTACTAATGGTGGAGTCTTCCAAAATCATCTGCCAGCTCTTGCCCGGTAACTAAAGAATGGTAATAACAAAACAACTGAAACTTCTTGATTGTTGGTTGAGAAAGAAAGTTAAGTAGTTTTCTTTAAAAGTGGGATAATTTGTTTAACGAGCTACTTGTAAAATAACAGCTTCATAAATAGCCAGGCGTAGCTCCCGAATGAATTGTTCCTTTCATATAGTAGTAATGTTGTGAGAAATACACAGCTGTTATCACTAGCAAAAGTCGGTATTTCGAAAAGCTATCGTTATCTCCTGACATATATAACAAAATGACTTCCAAATGCGCGAAATACATAAATTTGTATTAATTTTAATATTATATCCTTTTGCTGAATAAAATCTGGTTAAGTTCCATAAAAGTTTGTTAACTATTTTAGATGCCAAAGGCATTTAGAACATTAAAAATTTTAATAAAATCCGAAAGCAGAAGCATTAAACTGTTTAAAAAAAACCTTTTGCCGAGGGAAAGAAAATTTTAAGCAAAGACATTAATTTTTGCAAAAAAATCTGTAAACGGTGAGTTTTATTACATGAAGAAAATGAAAATGTGTATCTTTATGAAATAAAATAATGTTGTAACGTCTTGTATGCTTGGCTATTATATACTGAGCTCGACGTTAGAAGACTATTTGGTAAATGACGCAAAATAATATTACTATAAAGTCAGGAGAAGGGTGTAAAGGACGCTTTATTAACTCAAATAAAGTTCACAAATGACACCAACTCTTGCTTACAAAAGCCAATACTTTTGGCTGAACTCAAAAGTTAATTAATAACTTAAAATTAAATGATATTAAATTTAGCCTAACGGCTTCTCAAGTTAACTATCGCGCAAGCTGGCTTTGACTTGAAAAGTCGGGATAAAAATGCCTAACGGTAAGAACAACTCAACTCCACAGAAATCTAATCGCTAGAAAATCAAAGATAGCAATGTCGCCTTCAGATAGACAGAACACGCTCTGATTTCACCTTCCAAAAACCTTCCCTTAAATACTAACTCCACAGAAATCTAATCGCTAGAAAATCAAAGATAGCAATGTGGCCTTCAGATAGACAGAACACGCTCTGATTTCACCTTCCAAAAACCTTCCCTTAAATACTAACTCCTTTCTACTTCATTTGAATACAAGCGCGTAGACCATTTGCATTCTGGCAAGAAAGTGTGAGGTGAAAGTGATAGGACAGCTACTTCAACATAAAATAACTGTTAAGTAAATTAAATAACCTTCCACAATGTCTAATGGTGCACAAAGAGACATGTAGAAAAACTAAGCAAATAATTCCTTGATGAGTATATTTGGTAAAATACCTTAGTTACAGAACACAAAATTTTTAACACAATACTTCTTTGAAATCTATTTCGATATAGAAACTGTTTTAGTAACTACTTAGAGACTTTCATAGAAACTACAGTGGAATTATTTTAATGCAGTGAAATACTTCCACTGCAGTTTCTATGAAATTAATTAAAGTAATATTAAATGCAGTCCGAAAAGAAATATGTATAAGCAAATCAAAAGGAAAGTAAGACTAAAAAACTGAAATGAAAAAATTTCAAAAAAGACAGATTTTTCCTATTATTCTGTTATTTTAAATAAATATTCTAAATCTAGATAAATTCTGTTATTTCAATACATTCCCAGACAGTAGAATATTATATGAAATAAATGGAAGTCACAATTTACTTATTATTTTTACAAGGTATGTATTTCCCATTAAAAGTTTAATTATGATATCACAGCAACACTCTTTGAGTATATTCATGTATGTAAGAAAAATAAAGAATATGTCTAAGATTAAATTAACAACGTAAATTTCTTTTGTTTACTTTTCTTATTAAACTGACATACTTCACAATGTTTGCAATAATTTCTAACATCTTGAACAATTCCTGGCCAATAATATTGTGGAGATAACAAATTTAGCATAGATGATACACCAATATGACCAAATTGTATATGGGCCTTTTCAAGTAATTTCGTACGTAGAGACATAGGTATCACAATTTTGCACAATCCCTGTTTTTTGATAGTTAATACATCATTCATTTTCTTATACTTAGTATTACAAACATTATCTAAATTTTGATATTCTTTTATTTCTTCTAATGATAATAAATTAACTTGCAATCTTAAATGTTGACACATAGGATTTCTAGAGAGCATTGTACTTAGTATTAGAAACATTATCTAAATTTTGATATTCTTTTATTTCTTCTAATGATAATAAATTAACTTGCAATCTTAAATGTTGACACATAGGATTTCTAGAGAGCATGTCAGCTTCAACATTAGTACATCCTTTTTTATATTTCATATCAAAATCATACATAGATAATTTTAAAGACCACCTAAATAGACGACCTGTAGGGTGTTTTATATTTTTAAGTCAAACTAAAGCAGCATGATCAGTATGTACAGTAAAATTATTACCATGTAAATAATAATAAAATTTATCAATTGCATCAATAATAGCTAAGCATTTCAGCTCAGTAATGGCATAATTTTGTTCATAAGATCTCAATTTTCTAGAATGAAAAGCAATCGGATGTAAACTCTCTGTACAGGTGTTCCTTTTACCCTCTTCATGTAAGATAATGTGTAAGGCTCTCATTTCATGATTGAGTGTTCAAATACATGGCAGGAATATTTAGGATTAAACAAAGTTAAAATAGGTCTAGAAATCAATGCCTCTTGTAATTTTTGAAAAGCTTTTTGACATTCTTCAGTCCAATTATAAGGAGTATTTTTCTTAAGTAAATTTGTTAATGGGGCTCTAATTTTAGCATAATTTTGAATAAATTTATGATAAACATTAATACTGCCTAAAAATCTTTGTAATTCTTTAACATTTTTAGGGGGTTGCAATTTCTTAATAACCTCTATATTTGCATTACTGGGCTGGTATTTTCTTTTTTGAATTTCATATCCTAGAAAATTTATTTTTTCTTTAGCAAAATTACATTTAGATTGTTTTAATTTTTATGGACTGCAAATTACAAAAACGTTTGGACTGAATTTTTAAAGGACTCTAAAATATTATTTAAACAATCATATAAGTCAATATTTTGCAATTATATAAGTAATTAGTTTGGTCAAAATTTCAGGATTTATATTTTTTGGTCAAAATTTCAAAATTGGTATTTTTTCAAATTATTTTCTATTCATTTGCTTTAACGCTTTTCCTTTAAAAAGGCTTCTTTGTCGCTGCGCCTTTCTTTCTTTGACGGGGGGGGGGAATATGTAAGAAAAATAAAGAATATGTCTAAGATTAAATTAACAACGTAAATTTCTCTTCTCAATTCTAAAAATAATAACCTCTCTACGCACTGCGTCATTTCTATTGATCCATG
>KK112235.1:368927-386847 GCA_000611955.2 Stegodyphus mimosarum | reverse complement strand
GCTTATAAGCAAACAGCATATATATATATATATTTACATATTCTTACTTAAAAGCGAAAGACAAATTATAAAACACAATTTACTTTTTAACACGCAAAATGCTAGAGAGCGATAAAGTAATTAATACAGGTTTAAATTTTCAGAAAGAAGTGCTTAATATTATGTTTTCTTTTCTATTCAGAGACAGTAACAAATCCTTAAAATCTGCAAATATACAAATAAAAGCAGTAATAATTTCCAAACATACGCCTAAAAAATGCATGACAAAGTGAAATATATTGAAAGAAGACTGCAAATCTGTGAAGGATGAAGTAAAAAACCAATACCTCAAAAGCAATAAACCAGAAAATCCATGCATTTCTCCTTAATTTAAGATCTTAATGACAAAAGTGATGTGAAAAATAAAATCAAAATTAATCTGAGAAAAACAGAAACACACCATTAAGCTTAGTTTTTGTTGAAAATATATGTGAAAAATAAATTAAATATGTGAAAATAAAACATAAATGAGTTTTGAACTTTTTGTTTTTACATCGTTTCTTTAGAAGTTTCGCATCGTTTCTCACATCGTTCCTTTAGTTTTCTTTTTGTTTTCACATCGTTAGATTTTAAATTAAAGAGAAATATTAAATTAAGCAAAACATTAATCTTAGGTTTGCTTAGAGTTTGATTAAAACTCTACCGATTTCGTTGATGATCAGAGATTGCTCCGTTTTCTTCAACAATAAAAAAAATTTGCTCTGGTAAAATTCTCATAATTCGTGTCGCTTGTATTTCGAGCATAGAAAAAAACACTTAAAATTTTTGGAAAGCACTGAAAATCTCTGAGAAGCTCTTTATCTAAGAGAAAGGAAGAACATATTTCATCTTGTAATACTGAGTGCACCAAAAGTTCTTTTCTTCTACTGACCACAGATTACGTTCCGAGTCTTTCTTCTTCGCTAATCTTAAAGTATTTCAGTTTTTAATCTGGTCACAGCAAATTTGCTGTTTACCTAGTTCATTTCAATCTGATATATTAAGCAACTTACGTGAGCTTTCAAAAAAAAGTACCTCGAAATGTGGAACATTTAATTTTTTTCCTGTCCTACCTTCGATGGTCCTAGATTATGCCTGCAGAACAATTTAAAAAAGCTTGGTGTGACCTTGGCCGGTGAACATATCTGTTTATGTAAAGTCTAGACTGACATTCTCTGTTTTTGCTTGTTTTATTAATGCATGTAGTATTTAGTGTTTTAACTGACTTATCCCGAGTTGTACATGTGTGGTGCATGATATACGTTAAAAAAAATGCCCAGTGCTACCTTTTGCTCATTTTTACCTTTTTTCTGCAAATTTTCAGACCCAGGCTAAAAGTAATTTTGAAATTGTTAAAAACTAACAGTTGAAAATTTTTAAAACTAAACTAAACTAATGAAAATTAGTAAAAATGAATTTATTGCAATTTTCAAGAAACTAACATTCGTAAATGAACTCCAATAAGGGTACCAGCAGCCTCATGAGATGCGTTACTGCATTATTGTGCTGCCAGATTTCAAAAGGTAACGCAAATAGTAAGTACTATATATTTCACTTTAAAAAGTTTCCTAAAATTATCCATGCGAAAAATGTTTCACCGGGAACATCATATTAATCGATTAATGCGGTAAAATTACAGTTCGGATACTGATGGATGCGGGAACCAGTAACATTATCTATACAGAATTTACAGAATTATATTCGGGACGGAAAACTGGGAACGATACATGCCAGAAATTGATGACCGCGTGAATCATACGATCGAGATTCTACTGCATATATATCAAGATTAAATATCTCCTTAACGATTGTTCATAGATCCATGGTTTCAGTTAAGAAATATATGCCGATTTTTAGATTGCGTTGATTTTGATCACCTGTCACCTTGTAGGTAAAGCACACAGTATTTCATTTTTTTTTGTACTTGTTCTCTATGAAAAGCGTTTCAATTGGCAACTTTGGGACATTTATTTTTAAGCCCTGTTCACAATTCAGATGCAATTCGACACTTTCTTACCTTCCTTTTGGCTCATGTTACAAATATTACCTCAAAGCAAAAGGATATGCAAATCTAAGAGCCGCGGAAAGGCGTTAAATATGGGTGAACTTTAACCATTACTTGCTACTTGCGCTGCCTTAGAAAACAAGATAAGAGGGAGTTCCTGATTGGTTTGGTGTTCTTGAATTTATTGTCGAATTTCTGTGCGATAAGTAAAACCGTTTTCTAGTTCATTGTAAAATTTTCTCTCAGGTATTTCTCAGGGCTTAAGTTTATAACTATTAGGGACGACCAGGATGGACTTTTAATTTTGTTTGTTATCTTCTAAGCTCCAAACTACAAGTACTGGTCATGTAAAATTTTCTTTGATTTTAATCTATTATTTGTGTAATGTATTAGTGTGCTCAGAGCTACATTTTAGCAACTCATTGGTCGCTTGGTGAATGGACCCTTTAGAAAATCTGGTATACAGCTACAAATTATTTTTTCAGATACCCAAGTATCTTTTAGGTCAAAAGAAAAGTCTATAACATGCAAAACCTGCCGTGAAAAAAGCCAAGATTATAAGACTTAAAACATTTTTAACCGAATAAAGAACATCAATTTGCAGGCCAAAAAATTAAATTTCGTTAAATTAAAAATTTTGAATTTTAGCATATGTATTAATAGTAATTTGAAACCAGAACTTTTAAATTAACGTTTTCCTTATGATATCTAGGGACTAAAATTCACAACTAATTCGAAGGCCTGTCTTATTTGAATTGCTTCTAAACTGGAACCATAAGTTCAAGACCATTGTTCAAGAGGTGTTTCACTGTGCAATTTTTTTAAAATATGTATGAAAACAGGAAGCACTTTTTGAAACAATATAACCTCTTACGATGACTGCTGTTCTGAGACGATTACCTTCGCAAAAGATTTCTGAGAACTTAATCAAATAGCAGCATTGGACATTAGCTGTAGTCCTGTATTCTATAGTTTCCACAGAAGAAGTTGTTTTAGAAATGTTGGTGGTTTCGACTTACATATTTCCGGTTATACCTTTTGTTTGAGGTGAAGGTTATGTATTCATTACACTGCGTATATGTAAATATACATATTCAAATACCCTCCTGTCTATTGAAGTACTCGCATAACCTTTTAAATATCTGCTTACCAAATATGTATGGATAGACATATCCATAAGCAGATATGGGTCAGAGAAGCAACCCATTCATCAATCTGCCTCTTTTTTCTTAACCTAAACATTTATCTACCAGCATCGATATCCATCCATCAGAATATGGAAATCAATATTCATCAGCTAATTCTAAACATCTATACCATCCATCAACAGAAGAGTAATCTAATTCAAAGCAGTAATTTTTTAATATTTGAATTTCAGACTGCTTTATTATGTGTCTATCTTCTAGCTTTTCCAATGTTGCTGCACTTAGCAAAAAAAGTGTTAAGAATTCCCGTTATGTTACGCAGCTATTTTGATATTTCTGTCATTTTCGTATTCTTTGACTCTTTCTTTAGAATAATAAAGATTATTTAATTTGAATAAGAATTAGAAAATTTATTATTTGCGATGTAATTCTACTGTCTGATTTCAGAAAAAGAAAATGCATTCGTCTTTATTGTTAACTTAATAATGCAATCATCGCAATAATGAACATGATAGCCATTGCTTATATTAAAAATTGTATTGCGCCATTAGTTAACGGAAATGGGCGTTAGAAAATTTAGTAGTGTATAGATACAGCTGAAAATACTTAATTCTAGCCAGTCTGTGAACGTCAACTACAATTTCACAATGCAATTTTAACATATATTGCCAGCATGACAGGAAATACTCTAATATTTCTTTTCCTTTTTCTCTTCTTCTTCTTCTTTTTTTTTTTTTTTTTTTCCTTTCACGCAAGATTTTAAGATACGTATTTAGATCATCTGTAAATGACTTAACTGCTCAAGATAGAGTCAATGTCATGTTTTTTTAAATAATTTAATTGGAAAAGCTACAAAGTATTTGACTGGGAAACTAATGAATTATAATTGATGCATCCTAGAAATCGTTAGCATAATCAGAAAGAGAAATACATAAGTTTTTCACATGGAAAGTTTTGGTTAGAACTGGATTAAACCTGCTGGCCTCTAAATCCGATATCTGTTAGATAAACACACTAGAAAGTGTTTGCCTTAGGAAACTGTCTTCGAGGACGACGCTATATTAGTGTTTCCCAAAGTGCGGGGCGCGAGACAATTTTGGGCAGGTTGAGAAAAATTTTTTAGTTTTTCTTTTCTCAATAAAATTATGTATATTTACACATAATTATCAATTAACATATTTTAATTATTAATTGCTAATCCTTACCTACACTTTTTTTTATTATTTCATTATTATATTGTTTCCTTCAAAGACTTTATTTTTCGTAATTTTTTTTACAGAAACTGCGGTAACTGTATATAAGTGTGTTCCTTTTATTGGCAGTTGTATGCATGTACAATGTGAGGCTGAAAATTTCGGAAATGCCTATATATAGGTAACGATGAATGTTGTGAAAATGACGAACATTTAAACAGCTTCCTAATCTCAGCAGTAACTGGAATTTCAGACGAAATCCGTAATTCAGACGTATCTATCCAGATATTGTTCAGCTGATTTGAAAGTCTATCAGTAGTCAAACGGAACTACCAAAATTACCTGCCTCTTTAAATCCGGGCTAAGACTGTAAAATTTTTTTGTATTCTTTTACTAAAAATTTTTGTGCCAACTAACTTTTGATGATGAAATAAGGTAAAGCTGGATTATTAATTCGTGTTAATACTTATTGCTTTAAAATAATCTTTCTATTTGCTGATTTGAATAAGCTTTAGGTAAAATTTCGCTTTGTATTTATTTTATAATTGGAAATTTTGATTTATGCCTAGAGGAATGAAATATTTTTCTAAAAATAAAAATAAGCAAAATAACACATATACAAAATCCTTAAAACCAGATGTCTTCAGTCATCTTCCTTTTATTTGTAAATGACTACATAATTCTCGTAGGACTAACACGGTTTACTTCGTCTTTGAACACTTTGTGTTATGAAATTTTAATTTTACTTAGCTTACTTTAGCTTACCTTTACTTTAATTTTCTAATTACAGCTTATAGATTTTTAACTGACAGTAAATATCTTACATAGATTTATTGGAAGGGACAATTACGATGTAATTAAAGAGACAGTAACAGATAAATTCATTATTCAGCTTCATTTAGAAATATGCACCTGTAATAAACAGAGTTTTATAAATAATATAAATTATTATTTCGAAACATACTAATTAGTACCACTACATGAATTAACTTAGCAACTTTATTTCCAAGGAAACAAAGGCAAACCGCAGAAAGATATTTTACATAAGGAGTGCTAAACATTTCAAATCACAAAAAAAATATGACTTTACTTTTTTCTGGGGCACAACAAAAGCTTACTTTGTTCGCTCGTTATTTAAAACGAGTTTTACAGATAGTTTTAACAACCGGTTAGGCAATCTCATCAATATTTCTTACAACTAACGCCTTTGAACCATGCGAACCAACAGAACAGTACACATGACCATAACCTATGTGTTTGTGTGGTATTGTGACAGAGCCTGTGCATGGGAAAGACTCGAATAAAATATTACAACAAAAGGGAGTAGAGCCATAACTGCCAGGAAACTTCAACTTTTTTCGGAACTCTTTTGCGTTTTTTGTTTCTAAAGTAATAACTCACATGAAAACCCAGATATAAAATGCTCTTGCTTTCACACATATACAGGTGCTTCAAATCTCATACACCATCGCATAACAAAGTAACTTGGTTCCTTAATAAACACCCTCACGCATAGTTATGGCTCCGGATACAATCATCTACCTCGCACATTATTTCAGACCTTGAAGAGGCGTGATGTGGTCCCCCGATTAACATTTTCTTCTCATAAATGTATAGAAGTTGACGTGAAGAGTGTGAATAGCTTAATTCAGAGTATCCATTTACAACAGTCGTTTAATATATAGACCACGACATAGGAAAAGAGAAAACCAGAACAGAATTTGTAAATGGGGTGAGAAATAAATTTAAGCTGCAGTCCTCAATTTATCATTTTATACGGAATGCTAAGTTGCCTCACGAAGAACGCAGAATGATGAAATTAAAAATGGTGGCTGATAATTTGTAACAAACAAATAAACAAGACCAAAAAAATTAAAACCGCGAACGAAAAAATTAAAACCGCGAACCGAATATTGTGTATATGAAACTAGTGATTTTGATTGCAACTCGCTATTAATTTTTAAATTACGTTATGACTATGTACATATGTAGACGTATATAAATATGCCAATTTAAAATATTCTATTTAAGTATCAAATAAGTAGCTCTTTAGTTATGTATAACTTTAATTTCATGTAGCCTAAAGGAAACAAAATAATTTTCATAAAAATTACACTCAGTTCTTTTTAAATCGAGTTGAAAAGGCGGACACATACCAACAATTAAGTGTTCAAAGTGGAAAAAAAATAAATAAAAAAAAAATAAACTAACAGCTGTTTAACAGTTACTAAGAAACTGCTTCATGAGTAGAAAAACAAGGTATCGAAAGAGAGAAACCGCAATTTTCAACTATAAAAATATTTTTTTTATCATCAGATTTAAACATTGTTTTCAATCAAAGCATATTTAACGCTGATTATTTATGGATTTATTTAAGTTGTGCATTAATATGCGTCCTAAGCCAAATTTACAATTCATCTGATGCTAGATAGCTATAAATTATTAAAAGCTATATCCTGCAAATATGAGCTAAAATATTTTCATC
The DNA here is from genome assembly GCA_000611955.2 of Stegodyphus mimosarum. Taxonomy (NCBI): domain Eukaryota; kingdom Metazoa; phylum Arthropoda; class Arachnida; order Araneae; family Eresidae; genus Stegodyphus; species Stegodyphus mimosarum. Next base: position 380,001 of record KK112235.1, on the reverse strand, counting down.
GGATATTATTATCCGTTATCTAATAGCAAATTAATTGGAAGTTTTCTGAAGATTTACATTTCATTTTTCTCGATTAATTCCCCCGAGTGCAACTTTAGATTCTTCTAAAGCAACATTCTGCAATTTCATATAATTTAGAAAACAGTATTCTTTGCAATTAATATTTATTTGAAAAATTATACCTATTCATAGATCAGTTAAAAAATTCCTTTTTGCAACTTCTTTAACCCATTGTCAATGATTTCCATCTTGAGATTTTTCGTACGAGCCCATCTGATGCAGTAGTGTGTGTTAATAGTTGATATATTGAAATTCGAAATGTTTATTTGAATTTAATTCCACTTTGGTAGTTTTAGTGTATCGTTTTTTCCTGGATGAGTAACTGGCAGTTCATTTTACAAGTTTTCATTTCATAGGTCTTATGAAGCAAATGTCTGACATTTGTTTCGCAAATGTTTGCAAAACAAATGTCTGAAATCAATGCGATAAATGCAGTGTTGGACTCTATACAGAATATTTTGTAGGAAAGCATAAAATGTATTTCGTAGCTACTATGTTCCCCAAACGAAGATATATAAAAAAATTCAGGTATCCTAGTCTTAAAATAGGTTCCTTTATGACTTAAAAGGAGCCTATTTTAAGACAAAAAATGGATTAAAAATATCCGACAGTTAATGGGTTAATTCATTCATCTACATGAAATTTTAAACTATTGCTTGAGTGATAATACTAATATCGTGACCAGCTGCATTAGTATATAGGATCTTTAATTATGGATCCACCAACGGACGAGCGGCAAATCCACTGAACATTAGTAGTTCGATTCAGTTTCAGATATCGGCGCAAGGTCCGACTGCATGGGGATTTTCGTGGTTATTTTCATGTGTAGCGTGGATACAAGATAGTTTTCCTTAAAATATCTTCCAATGGGACATCCTTCCTCACAGCTAGCCTTCGTGAGCTTTGCGTTAATCAATTAGCCTAAGCCTAGCATTCGTTTAATATGCTTAACTGAGGCCCCATTTTGGTTTTATATATTCTAGTTATTATTCGTTCCTTTGTATGCAAATAATAATTCATAAAAATATTGTACGCACTGAATGCTTTATTTAGAGAAACTGCTAAGAAGTGTTTTTAATATGCACACATGTACAATCGACACGACATAAAAATTATTTCAAGGTAGGCAGAATTAAAGGGAGTATTGAAATAAATTACGAAAAGACAATTATAATGATGAAAACAGAAATTTATCATGCGTGGCACAGAAGAAGTTTTTTTAAATCAAGCAACGATTTCAATCATTCATTCAAGCTCCTTCCAGTAACTAAAAGAGGGAAAAAAGAAAATTTGAAAGAAAAATGTTTCTGATCAAATGCACGGCTGATAATTAAAAAGACTCAACTGTTCGGTATGAAATTTGCATGATAAATAGACCATGGTACACAAAATAATTGGCTACGAAGCGCGTGTGAAAATGCCGAGTGAACCTATAATCAGTGTAAAGAAGGAGAAGTGTGGACGGTAGGAAAAAAAAACTGGAGTTTCCATAAAGGAATCATATTTCATCCTTATTTGTTTAACAAGAAGGGTAAAGTATGCCTCGAGTAAGAAGATCGAACTTGTACCGAACCATGTTTAAGAAGACCGAACCAGCAGAAAATGTGTCCGATCTGATGGCTAGAGAATGTTAAGAGTGTCGTCGCTGCGGATTAACATCAGCCAAACAGCTCCTCGGTTTGGCCGAAATCCATATGTGTAAGAAGCCAATACATCTTGAAAGTACAGATAAAGCGAGACATAGGCTCATAACAAACTCAATGCCCAAGAGGATGCATATTTTGTGCAAATGTTTCGTACGGACCCTACAGCTTACATTATGCACGGGCTGTTTGTCCAGTAGCCATTACTTCGCCTACCTTAAACGGTATAGCACAGATTATAGTGGTGCGTTGAACGATGTATCAGTTGCTCGTGTGGACGCTTGAATAGTGTGGCATCATCATCTTAGATAAATCTCATAATGAGCATGTACAGGTACATCAACATAATTACGTGCACATCAACACGATTAAAAAGCAGAGTATGATCGTAGTATATGTGACTCTCATCGCTCCAAGGTCAAAGGCAGGTACATGCCACGCTCTTGTCTTAATTTGCTTGAAAATTTTACTTAAAAACTTGTTAGGATGGCATTTTCCGCAGAATACTGAATCCATAGTGTTAGAAGAATGATCTAATTTTGTTTAATTTTGCTTTAAAAAATGAATAATATATTGATTTTAACATCAGTGAATGAAATATAACAAATGAATAAATTAAGCTAAAAAATCAGAGGATACTTTTTGAGAGGGTGATTGGATTAATCAATGCTTGCTATGATTTATCTACTGTCTCTGCGTAAAATATTTAACTTGAAAGCATCACGACACGTCTTCGTCACGAATGTAAGAAGAAATAAAACAGTGGTACCAGAAGTCAATGAACCATTTCCACCCACTAATTATTTATAGTGCATATTTCAAAGTAAAACACTATCTTAATTTACAAAAGAGCAATAGAATGAATCAATATTGATTCTTAAAAATACTTTGATGCTTCTCAAAAGTAATAATATTGCTGTTAAAAAATTTGTTGTCTAAAAAACGGCTCTTTGTTATTTATAGACATCATGCAATTTTTTTATATTTTCCAAATGCCTTCGTGAAAAATAAATTAAAAATGAAATCACAGTTCGGAAGTCGAATAGGCGGTCAGAGAAATGAATAACCCTTAATATATTGTTGCGTACGTACGGGTTCACAATGGATTGATTACACACAGAACCGATGATAGCTTGATAAGTTTTCCCAAAAGAAATACTTCACAGTCCTGGAACTTTCCACAAACGTACTCGGAAAGTTCCTCTCAGTGTGACAAAGCACAATCAGTAGTTACTAATTCTAACTACTAAGTTAAATACAACGCATCTAAAGAGCGAAGCCCGCACAGACATCTCTCAAGACTCCGAATTCAGAGTTGAATTCAAATTGAGAACAGACGCTCTCTCCAGCCTTACATAGTTTTCCCACAGACGGCGAGAAATTTCTAGTATGTTCCATTTCTCGAAATTATTGAAAGGCATGTACAGTTGTAGTTACATATGATGGCCGGATACAGTTACAGTTCAAAGCCATTTAGGTCAATTTCAATTACACAGGGAATGGATCAAAATGTCGCCAACTTTGACGACTTTTGGTGATTTATCGCCAGATTTGGCAACCAAAAAATAGTTGCCTAAACTATCGCCAGCTTGGGGATATCTTGCCAATTTAACGATACAGCCATTTACCTCAATGTTAAATAGACTTGTCCCTGTAAGCTTATTTTTCATGCAAAGCTTCGCTTTTCTAGAAGCCTATACATTAGCATACATACAAATATACAAACACACACATATAATAAATGTTTCAGATTGTAAAACCTTATAGTTGGAGCAGTCTTAAGCAGACAAAATTGTGCGTATATAAATAGATGCATGTGTGTCAGTAAAATAACGAGTAAGCTGCCCTGGTAGAAGATTTGCTCTAAAAGGTTTTATTTTTGTTCACACATTTGCTGGAAAACAAATCGTAACACGCTGTCTTTTGAAAAGTTTTTAAAATTAACAGCTTGCTGGAAGGTTGAAATGTGTAAAACCTCTAAAAGGTTGCCTAGTAGACATTCTGCTCTTTCTCAAAAAATAAGAAATTTTTATCAGTATTTTCCGTCTTCCAAAGATCCCTGCATTCTGATCATCTACTTTCAGAATTAGAAACATATGTAATATTTTGACAATTTGATGAAAACCTGTTACCCAGTGCAAGAACTGCTGTTCCCAAATTATGCTGCAGAACTAATTTGAAAATGATCTGATAAATTGAGCGAAGCATATATGTGGACATCAGAACACAATATAACAAAAGATTAGTTTAGAAATCATTTATCACTTTTATTCTTGAAAAATCGAATATACTGTTGAAGTTTTACCTTATATTTAAATGATAACTGTTACTCAAAGCACTAAGAACTTGTCTCCACAAAACTAACTTCTCTGTTCTCTGCGTAGCAGGTGAAACTAAAGCGTTCAGCGACCAACTGGTGAAAAAGAGGAAGATTTTTACGTTGAAAAAAAACCCTTAAATATATCACTAATTCGTAACACAAGGTCAAAATATCAAGAACTCCCCTTTTTTTAAACATTGATTACCATGAAGTAACAATTTAACAATCTTGTTTACATGTAAAAAGCGAAACACGCTAAAAATTGTGCGTATAATTTGGTTTCTTTCTTATCATTTACATTAATTTTATGATGAGCATCCGGCTCAGTATTAGAGATACGCCTACCACATTAGTAGAAATAGAGACAGATGTCGTTAAACGAACACCCTCAGATAGATATTCTTCGAAGACCTACCACCTGGCTTTCCCTTTATGCAGATTAATTGACTTCGAAGTAGTAATCGAACAAAAATAAGCATATCTAAAATATATTGCTGAGTTGATGGTTCGAATTCAGCTAATTCTGAATTTCATTCTAAAATTCTCACACGCTCCAGTACTAATTGTTGTCTTTATCAGATATCTTCTTTTATAGAAAAGATGTAATTTAGTCTCTCCAAATAATTTTCCGTCTTATTCTTGGAAATGCAAATTTTAGAAATTTTTAAAGTGCTTCACCCAGAATAATCGATTGCGCCATTATTATGTTTACAGAAAATCCAAAGAGAAATGTCAGTTTTTAAGTAAAGTGCATTACGAAGCTGCAGAGCTTAAATCATCGTGAAAGGCTTGTGCATTAATTTTCCACTCCTTTACTTCGAATTGAAGTGCTCGTTTAAAGAAACGCTAATAACTGTCTAATACATTATATGACGCGCTTTTCAGAAACAAGTTCTATTGACAATGTTTTAAATGTTTTTTTTTCTCTGGAAAGCGATGTTTAAATAAATTTAACAAAACCATATATATATAGATATATATGTTTGAACTTCAAATATTAAAACTACATAGTACAGTATTAAATACCTTTAAAAATAATAAGTACTCACTTTAAGAATGGAAGAACAAGTACAAAATGTTTTCCTACATAAAAACCGTCTTTATAAAACTTAAGGTGTCAACTTTCTCAAAAAAGAATATTTTCAAATTAAATAAATGATATTAAATGTCAAGTTGAACTATTTTTAGCCACCATATCTTTAATTTTAATAACCTTAATAAACACAACTTTTGAGGAGGATTTTTAAATTTATAGAATTAACATTTTTTGTGCAATATGTAAAGAAATTATTATACTCTTCATTACTTTTTGCTCTTTAAATGCATCACATATACAGGAGTAGAAGCGCATTCTGTACATTAAACTTTCAGAAATATATTACTCATATATTTCATTCAGAAAGGCATTGGGATTCCTTAAATCCGTATCTAATTTAGCAATCTATGAAAACATTTCAACGAGACCTCGTGCAATTACAATACAATCCCCAAATTTCGTTGAAGCAGCATTGCGAAGGCATTAGCAGCGCCGATTTATTTCATAGATTACCATCTCCTAGTAAGAGAAGGCTTAAAAGAAAGCTCGGACTTAATTATTGACGTCTGTGTGCCGAATTTCAATGAGCGCATTTAATGGACTTTTCCATTTCCATTGCTTGAGCATTCTTGGCTTCGCAAATGGTATTTATTATGATTATGATTTCTATGTGCAAATGCAGAAAACTTAAAAAGTATTTGTCACCTTCTAGTTACCCCGTACGTGACAGTCATATATAAGAAGTGTTATTACAATTAGTTGTCTAATGAAGTAATGCTTTTTGGATTAGTCTTGTTAGGTCATGTCTGGATCCATCATCCTACGTTTATCGGCTTCGTAAAATAGAAAAAAAAAGTTGAATGACCGCCCGCAAGTCGAGGTACTTGTTTCGTGAATGTTAGTTTTAGTTAAATCCTTGATTTTTATGACTCGTTTATTTCTTAAAGCGTGTTATTAAAGTAATGAAAATGTTAGTTTTAATTCTTTAAATATAATCGTCAAACTTTAATCCTCAACTTATGAAGCTTACGGCGCAGTACGTGACACTAGTTGAAAACTCAGGTTAACAAGTTTTTAAATTTTATCTTCTACCTTATATGCTGTATCACGTAAGAATTTCCCTTTTTCTCCCATCACGTTAAACAGGTTAAATGTTAATTAGATATATGACGTAGACATTTACTTCTTTTTATTGATACGCATTAGACTGCCTTCGTAACATGCTCTTCCACAAATGAATACTTAGAAATATTTTTATCCTTTCGTAATCTCTAAAACAGTCTCAATTTGGACAATAATAGCCCACCATCATAGCAATATTCCAGGTTTTCTGATAATTAACTCTCTTTGTTCATTCTTGAACATATGCATTTTCGGAAAGCGGGTAAACGTAAGTGCCCAAGCACAAATATTGTAATATTGTAAAAACATCTTAATACATTTTTTATTATAATGTTAAAATTAATGCCTTAAAATTAATGTAAAATTCAGTAGCAAACTTTAAAATAATATTAATCCTTCGCCACAGCAGTTAATTTCTCTACGAATTCTGCGTTCGCAAGTAAATCCCTGATAGTTAAATTAATAAATATAACTTTCGTTTGTTATCCTATAAGTTTGAAAATGCTTTCTGTCTATGCATAGCTAGATTTTGCTCACAAAGGAAAATTTAATTCGTATTTCAGTGAATCTCAATTCATAAACATTTTGGAGCTTATTTGTTACAAATTTTAAATTAATAAATATTATTAGCTAGTTATTTAAAATATCGATATGACAGAAACTTTCAGAAATTAGCAAGTAAAGAAATTCTCTTAAATTTTATGTAAAATATATAAGTGCTATAACACATGTAATAAAAACACGGGCATACTAATAATTGACACTACTCCTTAATTATAAATAATATATAAAACTGCGCAAATTACTGGATCGGTGCTAAATTTTGGTCTTAAAGGGAATAAATGTTCACTGTTTTTTATGTTTTTTTTTATTTATTTAGATACATCAGTCCTACACTAGCACCAGCATACAAATAAACTACTTATAGATTAGTGAAAGATTAATAAATTATATAATGAAAGCGATTAACAGAGAGTGAAATGTTTTTACTTTGTCGATGGATGAAACTGATATAGGAGCTTAAATAAAAACGAATTTAAAAAAAAATTGTGAAAACAATGAACTCGATTTCGACGAAAGTATGTAAAAAAATGTACTCTTCTAATAATCATGTCGAAATTAAGATCCATTCAACTGATTATTTATTGAAGCTTACAAATTTAGTACTTTTAATTAAGTTTTACTTTATACTTTCCAGCGTCTGAGTGAGCAAAATAATTCTAGAATTTTTCTTATGTACATAGAAGTTTATTACTGTGTGCTGATTATTTAATTACGACACAGCGCACTCGGGGTTACTTACCCAGAGAAAGGTGTATTTAAGCAAAGCATCCCCCCCCCCAAAAAAACTAACCTATCTTCATGTTTAACAAAATTATAATAGCGCCCATTCTAAGTAGCCTGTTCTACCGCTGTGAGTTGAATCTTGCCCACAAAGTTTGTTTAACGCTGGAATACGAAAGGAATAGCTAATTATGAAACGTAGAAACCTCATGCAAGAGGAGGAGTCAAACACATATGAAGAGGAAGAACAAGTCTCTTAATTTCTGCTTTTAAACCGCGTAAAATTTAATAGTTCAAAAATTTTTACCTAATTCATGTACTTTTAAGTAATTCTTGTGGCGTACTTATTTATAAATTTTTAATACAGTTTTAGAGTTAGTATTTCAAATTCAGTGCCTTAATCAAAAGATTTGGTAGTAACACTGCATCTGTAAATGGGAAAATTACTTTATATTTTCAGTTTTCCTGGCAGGAGATAACAGAAGATGCAGTTCACGATTTTAATATATTTTGATTTCAAGCATTTTTTATCTTACATAATTTTTTCGAGGATCCCATTTTGAGCTAAAATGCCATAGATCAGTTTTAAGAAATGATAACTCTCAAATTATAAAAATAAACTCTTAAGGTATTAAAAGACAGTATAAAACATTTCTTTAAAATTTTAACTTTAGGAAATAGAACTAGGTGTCAAAATCGCATTTTAAAACTGTTCTAATAAAACTAATTTCGAAGTCTTTAAGCTTCATGAATCGACAAAAAGATTTCTGACTAAAATGCATGTTCTTTATGTAATACAATGAATTTAGATGCAAAACAACTACACGCCGATAATTCAATTATTAAAATCAATAACTTCTCTAGTACAACATCTCAACCTGTCAAGTACTATGAAAACTTACTTATCTAGTACAATATCTCAAGATAGACTGTATTAGCTAATATAAATCCGAACGAACAGAATAATAAAGCAAAACAACTATATGTGATATGTATGCAACGTATTTGAATCTAAAAGGCGTAAAAAGTGTTTTTCAAGAATTGCACAAATAGGAAATGATACGGTCAGCACTAATCAGAAAGACAGATGGACAGATTATACGCATGTTGAATTGTTAGGTCAAGAAAATAAAATTAGGGAACTTGACATGCACCCTAAAACAGCTGCCTCGTATAATCCTTTTATAGTTGTAGATGGAGTTCTAATGGACAAATAACCGCGCGTTTCATTGGATTCACCGTTTTTACAACTCACGCGATTCCTCGTAGAATTTGCTACGCCTTTATCATTTGCATCGCTACTGCCTGCTACAAGTAATTACAGATTTGACATTTTCTTGCTTTATGTTATTGATAAGAAGGGGGGGGGGAAACACGTCCGTTGCATGTCGATTCCAATTATATCTAAATTTAGACGTGTCTCGTCTAATCATAGCCGATTATTTTAGACGAGCGATGCAGCCCAAAATTACCTTCGCAAGATATCATGGCAGTTTTTTTACTTAAATACTTAGACGAAAGACACAAACATATGCGGGATGTTGATTATTCGATTAAGGAGGGAGTGGATGTCAATTATTTACGGATTATTTCACATCTGTCATCTTTCGGACAAGAAACTGCTCGAGAGGATAGTCCTTGCAACGTGACAAGAACGCCTAGATTTGTGCACATTTCTTCTTGTTCTTTAATGTAACTAAGTTTGGAAAGAAATCGCCAAAGCTTTTGTATCGTGTGTTGCCTAAAGCAGAGAAATTAAAAGCATAAGATTTTCTATGGCAAAGCGATCACTCTGTAGGCTAAATTATACAATTGCTTGCCTTCCAACTGATTGATTTCTTGATGTCAGTCATGCAGAATCACGTCTTTTTCTTAGAGAGATTAATTCTTACGTGCAAGCTTTAGAAAGAGACCGATTATTTTCTTCTGATTGATCGATGAACAATGATTAAGCTTCGGTTGCGTAGAAATGCCTTCCCCCTCTTAGGATGCGTGTCCCAGTTTTAATGACTGATTCTCAAAAATTATCGTTTGTGGCCTGAAATGCGAATCATGTCTGAGATCCAAATACAAAAATAATATGCAAAGATTCATTATAAGATCTTTATATTAAGTTCTATACTGCAAAAGTCTGTGATTTTAGTTTCTCTTCATTATAGCATTTTGGGTAAGCTAATTTAAAGAACTGTTTAGTAACCTTTCTTATTTCTTATCAGCAGAATCAGAAGTGACTTAAAAGTATGTACCGACTTTTACGACTTCTGTGTAGGAAATATGGAAAATCTACCTTGTCCTTTTCGGGATTCGAACTGCGGATCTTCCGCTTGATATATAAATTGTTATCCTGGCGCCACTAGCTCCAGGATAAAAATTTACAGTGAATGTAATAATTCCTTATCAGCTCAGTACTTACATTTCGAGAGATCTAAATTAATTTACGCCCATTAATCTCCCTCAAACATCGATAAACGAACAATTGTTCTTTTAGCCAATGGTAATTAATTTAATAATCTAACATATTTGCTTAAGGGCATAAATCATTAATGAAAATTTAGAATACGGGAGATAGCCAGAAAACAGAATTATAGTAAATTTTCTTTCCCATGTCTCTTAAATATGTCTTTCATGGTTGCACTGGCATTTTCTGCCAGTTTATTCTTCGATTCTCAAATGTACTACTTTATCTAATTCTGGATGCTGTCATCAATAGCCTCTTGAGGAAACTCTTATATTTATGCTAAAATTTGTTAAACCAGTATCATAAAAATTTTAAATCTTGAGATTTACTAGTTTTGAATTTCATTTCTTTCAGGTCTTTGTGAATTAGGTTCTAAATTTCTTATTATTTTGTCTATAATTATATATATATACACACACACATTATTTTCATTTTGCGCTCTAAAAGAGTGAAAATCAGCACAGAACTAAGCAGCATAAACTTTAGAAATTACCTTCGCAAGATATCATGCGAAGGTAATTTCTAAAGTTTATGCTTAGTTCTGTGCTATCACATATAAATAACTTCTTTTTATAATTGGCAAGTAACCAAAATAAATATATAAACACAGTAAGCTATCACATGTGACTATTCTTACATCATGAGAGGGGAACATAAGTTATTTAAAAATTAATGAACAAATTCAAATGCCACTTCTTTTATATCATTTTAATCTTTCGAATAAAAGAATCTGAACAATTTAATCTATCACATAAGTATAACTTTTTTGAAATTTTTAAGTAATATATTCCTTGGGAACAACAAGACAGTTTACATATATCGTACAGTGCGTGTGTGTGTATATATATATATATACTGTTACGAATTTCACATTTATTTGGCTATTTATTTAGAATTGTAATTAGATTTGCTTCATGTTGCCTTAGCAACGCAGACGATTTTTGAAAAGAAAGCTACGTCGAAAAAAAAAATATCAATAAAAATAAAAGAGCGCGTGCATTTAATGCTTAATAAATAAATATCTCGTAATTACTGTTGCCATCCAGAAAAATCTAGAAAAATCGTGATTGTTCTACTGATAATTAAAAAGCTTATAAAAGCCGAGGTGAAACACCTCATCTCAGTTAGTGAGTTAGTTGTTGTTGTTGTTG
>KK112235.1:344162-365144 GCA_000611955.2 Stegodyphus mimosarum | reverse complement strand
TGACAGGTCTACGAGCATATAGACCAATCTGCCCTAAGCGTCTGTACACGGTCTGCCTTGAAATTGTCGTACCAGTGACTGAAGAGAGCTGACGAGACAGGTCTGAGGCTGTGCTCCGCCTGTTTCTTTTGGAAGTAACTACCAAATACCGGTCCTCATTCGGCGTTGTAACTCTGGGGCGACCTGCGCTGTAACGTCTACTTACATTACCATCATCTTGGAATCGTTGACAAAGCCTGGAGATGACACTCTGGGCAATTCCAAGTTCGTCTGATACTTCCAGTTGGGTACGCCCACATTCCAGACGGCCGATAATTCTACCACGTAAAAAATCATCCAAATGCGTCCTTTGTGTCATAACTATTCGGTTATTGCAGTGAAATGCTTATAAAGCACCTGCGAACAATTTTACTTCTTTGCCTGTATTCCTTATATATCACTCTCTTACACTCTCGTTATTGTGACGTACCATCGGTGTCATCTGGTTACTTCCTGAAATTTGCATATGGTTCTTGAAGATGTGTGTAGTGATTTTATGTATATATATGGGAAATGAAATATATGAGAGAATTACTTAAGGATTGTAAGAACCATGATCCCCTACCTATTTTCATTTTTATGAATTTGCAAATTTTATAATATACATTTGGAACAGAAAAAGTAAAAAAGTTGAAAATACAAAATCAGCGAAAACCAAAGTTAATCTTTTTTTATTTAAAGCTCCAAATAGAACTTGTCAAGGGAAAAGTGTACTGAAGCTTTAAACAAAGTCAATTAACTGAACAACAAAACCGCGTTTCTCTCAACAACAAAAAAAGATTTGACAACTTTCTTAGTATATATATATACACACACACACTATTATTGCGAAAATAGTTTTGTTTGTTCGGGGGGCCTCAATAATTGCCCTTGCCGGGATTCGATCTCCGAACTTTCCTATTGTTAACCAGGCGAGCTTATAATTACACCAAAGACATGCAGTAATTAGGAAGAAAAAATCCTTTGTATATATATGTAATTGCACGAAAAAATTACATGGAATATTACGCGCCAAACAGTGATGAATGAATCAAAATATTTAAAAATGAAAAATGTATAATTTAAACGGGGGGGGGGAGTCCGCTACCAAGAAAACTAACATGATGCTTGAAATGCGCTTATATGTTGGTAATAAGCACAGAAAAACAAGCAAATAACTTAAAAATTTAAGAGCAGAAGTTTATAATGCCATTCACTAACCTACATTAAAATTCATTAGCTATTATTAAATCTGTTTGATAGGGTGAAAGAATGTAGAACTTTAGAGGGAAAAACATTAACACTATTCCAAATTAAAAAAGTAAAGTTGAGTGATATACCAAGAACAATTTAAAAAAAAATAATTTAAAATTAACCAAAAAAAGTGTTTTTTAAGCTGTTATCTTTTCGCCCTTATTTTGCAGTTGCGTCATATTTTATTTTAGCCTTTAGGAAGTTTAACTTGCATTTATGCTACTATGCAGATCGTGGGGCATATTTGGCATATAAGAAACTTTGATTACTTCTTGCAATCCAAATACTTTTACCCCTCCTAACTTTTCAGTAAGGACAGTAAAAAGTATTCAGATTAACTAAAGAGATTAACTTTTGTTTATTAACGTTGATTTCACACATGTAAGAGAGCACCAGGTTATCGCTGGTAACAAAACAACAGACGTCTTACATTTTTACTTGTTTGAAAAATACATTTCGTGTGCATAAGCTGCTTCTTCATTAGAAAAAAAAAAGCGGAGAAGAAACTAAAAACCGAAATACTGCTAATCTTACCAAAGCTAAATGAATTTCAAGATCATTCCCAGATACCTGATTTCAATTTGACAGGCATTATTTTTCAAATAAATATAGTTTCACCTAGTTTTCAAATGGACTAGGCTTCCAACAGGCATTTAAAGCGATTCAAGCTTGCTAGTCGTATTTTGTGTATACGGTAACGACAAATAGAATCTACTTGTTGCTTAAGTGTAGCGATCTTTTCCACCAAGATATTTACTTCAAATAAGTTGCGAGAATACGTTGAGATTTTATTTCGTACAAAGACATTTTGTTCTACTCTTCAAAAATTTCTTAAAAAAGCTCTTGATTTTGAGTATGGATTTTCCCTTTTATTTTACCAGCATTTCTTTTGCAATTATGGTTTTTGCAGAATAATAAATCTAAGCAAAGTCTTTATGAATAATATTTAAAAACAGTCTTTGTTATACTTCGTAAATTGTAAGCTCCTTTTGCTGATTGTAGATTTTAGCAATAGCGTTATACACTCACGTTTGTGAAAATTGCAACACCATGAAGGACTTACGCGAGTGAGCTGAAATTTTCAGGAAATGCAAAGTAGCGCATGATATGCAAATGATTAGAATTGCAAATCCGTAGCGCATGCGTATGCTGAGCAGCGTCCTCTGAACGGCTGATGGATCCGAATAAATAGACGGCTGTAGCGAGGCGTGTATGGTTATCGGTGGTTATCTGCTAGTGGTAAACGTTAACTCAATCTGTACTTATGCCTCGTCGACGAAAGAGAGCGAGATTTGAACAACTTACAGAGTTTGAACGAGGGAGAATCATCGGCCTTCGTGAAGCTGGATTGTCGTATCGTGCAGTAGCCTCTCGTGTGCAGCGTAACAGCAGCACAGTGATGCGCGTTTGGAAGCAGTGGACGGACGAGTGTCGGACAACTCGGAAATCCGGGAGTGGACCCCGAAATGTGACGTCAGCTCGCGATGATAGACACCTGGTCCGCATGGCGCGGACGGACCGTACAGCTTCCTCTAGACAATTGGCAGCACTGTGGTCAATAGCTACAGGTGTTTCATTGTGTGCTTCATCAATTCGTAGACGTCTGCTGCAGTGTGGACTGCGCGCACGGACTCCTTTATACAGGATCCCCCTAACGCACGACCATCGCCGCCTGCGGCTACAATGGGCCAATCAGCATAGAGACTGGCGTGCTGATTGGCAGCATGTCGTGTTTTCTGACGAATCCCGCTTTAATTTGTGGTACCATGATGGCCGCATTCGTGTCAGACGCTATGCCGGTGAACGCCACCTTCCGGAGTGCATTATCGAACGCCACAGTGGACGAACACCCGGAGTTATGGTCTGGGGCGCCATAGCATATCATAGACGATCTCAATTGCTACGAATTGTGGGCAATCTGAACAGCAACCGGTATATCCGTGAAGTTCTACAGCCCGAAGCTGTTCCCTTCCTTCAAAGCTTGCCAGGCGCTGTATTTCAACAGGACAATGCCCGCCCTCATACTGCTCGGATTGTTAAATCCTTCTTTGCAGCGCAGCAGGTACAGCTTCTTCCTTGGCCTGCGTGTTCCCCGGATATGTCGCCAATTGAACATGTGTGGGATGTCATTGGTCGGCGTCTTGCTCGTGATCCTCGTCCTGTTGCGTCTGCAGACGAACTTTGGGTACGCGTACAAACGATATGGAATGCTCTTCCTCAGTCAGACATTCAAACTTTGTTTGACTCCATGCCACGTCGTGTAGCAGCACTTATTGCGGCGCGTGGTGGCCACACAAAATACTGATTCTGATCTCTTGTTCTTGTTTGTTTGCTTTGAACATTTAATCATTTATTTGTACCACTACCACTCAACTGTGTATTAAATTGCATTCAATTATGACGATTCCTTCTTGGTGTTGCAATTTTCACAAACGTGAGTGTATTTGTGATCTACTGGAGAATATTTTTTGTGAAACCACTTTCAGTAGAAAATATTTTGGTTCGTATATATTTTTCAAAATTTTATAATTCAGAAAGGATTAAACTTTGAAAAATATTAAAATAAATGCTAAAATAGTCAACAAAATAAATTTGAACAAAAATGTTAAGCAAATAAGTAAACAGAGATAACTACCTAAAAACTAAAATACTAAGAATAAACATGCCATCAGAAAATTTACAAAACCGATAATCATTTAGCTAAGTTTATTTTATCAGTGTGTTAGAACCCAATTATACAGCTAAATCGTAAATTTCGTCTAGTTGGAGTGGTAGTTGTATTCAGTTTTTAAAATGGAATATAACTATAACTAATAAATCTAATAAAAATGAGGAAAATATAAATGATTTGATCACACTGTTACACTGCTTTCTATGAAACCCGAAAGAAAAATTTAAAAAAATGCATTAGCAAAACCTGAAAACATACCTAAGCAAAGAAGTGAAATATGAAGATCTAAATAAAGAAACAATAAATAAATGCAAGTGGTAAATGAAAAGTAATATTGGAAATCACTAACAATAAATAAATACCAAATAACTATACGATTAATAAAAAAAATTGCGCATCGTGTTATACATTAAGATTCGAAACGTAAAAAGGGAGTTTAGATGCAGATTATTTCTATGAATTGTTAAAATAAATGCTCATCATAATTGACAAGTACGAGAAGAGGAGGGAAATACCTAAATCAAAGAAAAAATGCAAAAGTAAAAAATGCAGGCAGATTAGAGAGAAAAATTTATATGGAAGGGCTGATTAATAATAAATCTTCAAAAGATCTAAGACTTGAAATAAAAGTGAGATTGGAGAAATGATTGACAAGAACAGAACAAATGATGAACAAAAACATATTTGCATATTCAAAAGGGATGTAGCATAAGCGACTCAAGGCTTGAAAAAGAGAGATTTGAGAAATGATTGATAACAACAAAACAAGTGAGGAATAAAAGTATATTTGCATATTCAAAAGTGATATAGCATGAATGGCTCAAGGCTTGAAGTAAAAGTGAGATTTAAGAAATGATTGATAATAACAGAACTAATGATGAATAAAAACATATTTGCATATTCAAAAGTTATATATCATAAACAACTCAAGGCGTGAAAAAGTGAGATTTGAGAAATGATCAAATGAGGGATGCAAATATATTTGCCATATTCAAAAGTGATACAGCGTAAATAACTCAATTAACGCAGCATAACATGCAACACAAATAATGACACAATATCATCGGTCATACATTGTAAAGAATATACACCTTGTCTAGAAAATTCGTTAGGTGGCTTAAATTTTCGCAACTGTTGGTAGTACACATATAGTACTTTCAGATGCAATATTTTAAATGATGTAAATTTTCATGATATTTTATCGCAGATGGGAAATAACGAATAAGAGATAAATAAATTATAAGTATAACAGATAGATAGTAGAAATTGTTTATGATGTGCAGTGCCTGGGAGGAGGAACGCATGGCATACTCATGATTGTATGCAGGGTAATTGAAAAGAGGGCTGTAAACTTTATTTGCCATAAATAAAAATTCTAGACACGCATTTCCATTTATACAGTTTTAAATAAAGCAGATAATTTTCTAAATAAGGCGTATAATTTTATGACAACAATTCTAAACCTGTGGGTGGCATGACTTAACAAATATAAAAGATATAAACTTTTCTTTATGATCTCTTTGGAATAAGAAGTCCAATTAACAAATTATTCATTATTATTTATGGGGAGTTTGTCTAGACAAACTCCCCATAAATTTACGTATAAAATCTGCTAAGATATTTCAGGGCGAATTTACTAATTTTTATCATTTTCCCATGTTTATCACAGAAACAATTTAACATTATTATTATTAGCAAATAACGTTGCAGCTCGGAGGGGTGAGCTACTCATTTTGGTTATTGGGAATTCCGTATTGAGTAAAATAGATTCGTTGCTCATTAATGAGTGGCCCCATGAACATATTAATTCAATATATTTCAGCATATAGCTGCGAAATCTATGCATAAAGATATATGTTTAATGTATTGAAGTCTGGTGAATATTTTACTAATTGAATTTTTGGCTTTATGTCAACTATGTAAAATTTAGACATTTTCAGAACTCTTCTACTTACTATCCTGAAACTATTCTCAAAACAAAATCTCTCTGGGAAATGTTGCGATTAGAAGCCCAATTCTAAGGTTAATATTTAAAGAATAAAGGCGGTAATCATCTTTTCTTTATAACTTTATACGTAAGTTAATAAAGTATACGTACTTGAGTGATAAAGTATATGTAATTTATACGTAAGTTCTTCTATATATCTCTATTTTGAAAGACTTAAATATAATTTAAATTCCGTATTGAGAGAGAATAAATTCTTCATAATAAAAGGGAAATATATTTTTTACGATGAAAGGAATGAATAAAAGCATTTTCGATTTTTTAAATGCACTGCACCTGAAAAATTTATTTTAGGATTTATTCAGAGTAATGATCCGTATGGCACAATGATAATATTTTGCATCTTTGCAATTTTGTTTTTGACATGACAAATTTATTATTAGTCATTTAAATCCACTGTCTAATTAACAATATAGCACAAAATTATCTTTTAAGGGTAGAAGTAAAGCCGTATACACCATCAAAGACCTTGAAGTAAAACCGTATACACCATCAAAGACTTTAGTTCACAAATTTCATGTTGCGAACTATTAAGAGGAAGGTACGTTTTTCCCAGCTAGACGAACGTGTGTTATTAGTGAATTTTTGTTTACTAACCTTATAGAGACATGAGGTTTTTTTATTCAGGAGACGTGAAAAATGAACAGTGCCCTCGCAGGGACTCGAACTTGGATCTCTCAAATACGCGCCGAGTATGCTACCGTTACACCACGAAGGCATGCAGAAAGGAGATTATACCTTATAGTCTGCTGTCTGATACTATGGAAAGATTATATTTAATTCCTTAGCCTCCCCCCATCTAAATGGTGGCTCTGAGGAAGAGGTGATATTCAATTAAGTTAGTGACGAATCGTCGCACATCGAATTTTAGTTCAGGTGCCACCGTAGAGTCAATAGATTTTTGGAGAAGGTATAGTTGAAAATAAATTGTAGCCGCATCGGGAATTTAAACCCGAAACTAACTGCTAGTTGACATTATAAAAGTAGTATGTGGAAAGTCTGGCATTAATTATTTACATAATAACAATTAATATACAATGATCTTTATTATTTTTCAAAAGAAGTGCCAAACGAATAGATGTTTACAAATATCCATTCAACTGCTATGTAATATTTTAAGTAACAGAATTTTGTACTGATTTTTTTATGTTTCAGTTGTTTGTAAGTAAATGTATCATAGCATGTTCGGATTCACTTGCGAAATTTATTTTTACTAGTCACGTTTAAATCATTAATGAAACATAAATTGCAGTAAACAACTTTGTTAACTTTTCAATAAATATGTGTTTTAATTTCTTGTGAAATTATGAAGTCAAATGCCCTTTTCTAGCAAATACGAATTTAATAAAGTGTTCCGATCACTTTGTTTGACTCAAAGCAAACTTATTAAATTTAAGGTACAACATAATATATGTGTCAATAATCTTAGTTACGTTTTCCTCCGTTTTTCAGTTACGTAAATCTGGTTATATTACTATTTCAAAGCTGTTACATATTTCACAATCCATAAAAGAATTAGAAAAGGAAGAACAAATTTTTTAAAAGGTATTGTGCAAATAAGTCATTTGACCTGAATGAAGTAGTTGTTGAGTCATTGTGTTTCTCATACAGTTGTTCAAAGAACTGATTGAATCTATTCTTTAGCGAAAAATTTTATAAACTCATCGAATCATTGCATCAAGAATTATGCATTGCCACCTTCAACTTTAATCTTTAAACTGAAAAGCAGTATTGGCATAGATGAAATCGAAGAGCTGAATAAAATATAAAATGTATTGCTCCACGTCATTTTGCATAAATATAATTTTTTACCTTCCCGTGTGTCCTTGAGAATCTTCTGGTTAGATCTTTAAGTCAGACACTGTCTACTTCATACAGCAGCGCTCTATGCATCTCAAACAAAAATGAATGTCAAGACAGTGCACGCTGAATCTTGTGCATGGAACTGATCGTTCATCAGTCCTAGCCACCATGTAATCTCCCGCATGATAATGAGCCGTAATTACACAGAGCTTAATTAGCTAACCTCCCCGGGACACATATACAGACAGACAGATACAAACACCGCGTCCAGGACTAGCGATAATCTATACATACGCAGAGAGGGGGGAATAGAAATAGAAGTCTGATTCTTCTGATGGTAGTACGGGCTGATTGCGGGCCCAGAAGGGACGTTCGAAATGGATTGCTTGTAATTTAATTAGCCTTTTATAATAGCAGGTGGAACTGGAATTAAAGATAGATCTGGTCGCATTGGCATTTCCATGCTGTTCTACGCTTCAGCGTCTTGAATTTTATTTTGTTTATGGCATGTGTTTCCCAATGAAGAAACGGATGTCACTGCTGATAGAATTTATTTAAGTAACATTTCATAATTCTGTCACACAATGTTCATAAGCTCATAGTTTAAAGTAAATAAAAAATAAGATAATAAATTGAGCTGTCAGAGTTCTGTATATATATTCGACGAGTCATGTCACATTTCCGTTTCAGTGAAAGTCGAAAAGACATATTAAAACACCAGGAATGTCTCTGCCCCTACGCTGGCAAACGAAGAAAGCTCAGTCTTTTTTCTAACTTATTAAATTTAAAAATATTAAAAAAAACTCAGCAAATTATCATATACAAGGAACGAGCAAATAAATTTCCAGAATAGAATTTGCAGTACAGCTAGATTTTTACAATACTACACTATAGCCTGACTACTACGGACACTTATAATATTCAGATTTCGGTTTAGCAATTGTGTTTAAGCCGTCATTGTTTATAATAATTGAATAATTGTTTCGGATAGTTTCATATTTACTTCTTTTATGAAACGTAGACGATGACGGCTTTTTTAGGGTTATAGGAAAAGTCGCTTGTTACAGTTTAAAATCCAGCATTTTATAACTGTGTTATATCAGTTCAAGATGCTTTTTAAACTCCAGAAGAAAGCTCCCATCAGCATGTATTACTCAGATACCGAAATGAAAGGTCCTGACCCAAAATAAAAGAAATTTTTAGTGTTCACCCACCACATTTATGATCTGTTTTGCTTCTGAATAACGAGTGCAGCTGGTCCCATATCGATCCCTTTTCCTTTTCAAAACATTTCCCTTTTTCACGAATTGTAGCTCTAATTAATCGCGCGCCCTTTGTAATGCTCAATTACTGCCCAGCTGATGCACAAAAATGCAGGCAACCACTAGCAAACCCAACATTTTTGATTAAAATTTTCACAGATCGATAATATTATCAAATTAATTAGTTTTTCGCTGGGGTTTGCCATGCACTTATTAAAGGTAATGGGCATAACAGGCTCCCATGGGGCTCTACGAAGCTAAAAGTCAGTTCCCTGCCTGCGCAACACCTGCTATAATAGCAGCGGGGTAGGGGAGACTGCGGAGTTAATTCATTACGACAATAGGCATTGAGCAACCTCCTATCACTCCTTCTTTTTACTCTTTTTTTTTTTTTAATACACCATACAGCAGCATTTGGCTTATGTTGTGACGGCGCGTATGTTTTTCCCATTAGGGATAATAGGGCTGTTGCAATTAAGTTTCCAACTGGGCTTAGTGTCAGATAAAATAGCTAATATCAAAATATTGAGTTTTAGTCATCGGTAAGGACTTCCGGATTAGACGTAAAGGGACTGTATGCACTTTTGCCCGAGTTTATTTATTACAGAAGCAGTTAATACAGTTCTTTATTTGTCCTGAATTCAATGCATTTTTTAAGCGTATAATTTTCTTAACTTTACTTGAAACAGGTTTTGAAAAAATTACATAAATTGCTTGGGGAAAAAAAATAAAAACTACTATCGCTTTTACTATCGGATTAAAATGCTCAGTTGCAAATTTAAATAAAATTATCGCCTTTAAAGGCAAGAAGGAATACAGTTGAGCTAGTGTAAATTAAATGTTAATATAAAAATTTGGAAACCTTTAAGTAATTGGAATTTCCCAGTAAATCCTATATTTTATCCTTATCGTGCGATAAAATTCTTAACATCTAGCAACATATTTATTTATGAACTTTTATAAAGCAGTGTCAGTAAATTTAAGGATTTAACTTGATAAAAGTAATTAGAGTTATGTTGCTATCAAAATTTTTCCTAACAAAAACGTATGTAGCGAAACAAACTCATAAATGTTTAATTACTTTATTTGGTGCAATTGCACTTATTCTTATTTTGAACAGATTTCTCATCCATTTCCTTCTTAAATCTTGACAATGAATGCTAGTTGTTGATAAAACCCTATAATTTATATATTTTACTACATATTTCGGGGTTTTCCTCCTACTTTTTGAAAATTTGAGGGCATACCAATACAATTTCCTTCTGTTTCGCAAATGTGTAAATACACCTCCTTTAATTCTTATTTCATTCCTTTTGGGACAGTAAAGTAAACGGTATATTCTTTCAAATAATCTAGAAGGCCTTAATCAGTATTCCCTAATTGTTGAAAGAACTAATGAAAAAAGGCTTACATCACCTGATGGAGTCAGTTTTGTTTCATTTTACTATTAATGATTAATTTATAAGATATTTTCTCTCTCCATTCTGCATGCCTTCGTGGTGTAATTGGAAGCGTACTCGACGCGTATTCAAGAGTTCTAGGATTGGAGTCCAACCGATTGCATTGCACATTTTACACGTCTCCTGCTTCAAAGTAACCTAATGATGCTACATATTTATTTTTTAATTTAATTCGATGTGAACTTTAATTTTTTGTATTTTTCCCTTAAACTAAATTTACAGTAGTTATTCTACATACCATTTTTTACACAATTCGGGTATAATTATCTACAATGTGATAAATTAAATTATACATACTATATATATATAGAGAGAGAGAGAGTGCCTCACCCCAGATTGGGTTTAAGTGATGTAATAGCATATACCTTGCGATTGAAAATTTTAAATGTACTGAATTTATTTTCTTTTATTACAACACAGCAGTTTTCACACCAGTTATATGGAGTAATTTCCCTCAACCCCTTTACTGTACTAAAGTCTAAAATATTTATTATTCATTTCAGAAACGGCTTCGTAAAACCAATATCTATCTACATTAGTACGTTAAATAAAGATCTACTTTCCAATGTATGAATTTATGTGATTATATGGAAAAAAATATCTCAGCCTGTATTTACATATGACATTAATCATATCCTGCTATTACATTAAACTACTGAAACAATCTACACTAATCTAGATTGATAAGGTAATAGTAAAAAGGAGATTAAATATCTTCAAAAGTGCATAACTGGCCAACGTAATTTTGTATGCATTTGTGGTTACTTCTTATCTCTACGTGACAAGCAAGGACAAGTTGATAGGTTTGTCAAACCATTATTGGAACGATTAACATCAGTTCGAAAAGAACTTTAAAGAATTAACATAACAAGGATAATTTTCTCTAACGAAGTAATTGTGTGACAAATAATACATTAAATAACAATAATTTACTTCCCATTTCTTATCAATCAGAAGGATCCCATGAACTCGAAAACCCGAAGAAAATAGAAAAGGCCCAAGGCAGTGTTTATTAAAACTAACTAAACATCTTTAATGACACGAGACAAGATTAAAATAAAAATATATCCGACATCATAATATCTCTCAAGTGATTTCACCAACCGAAGTCATCGTCAAGGAAATCTTTTCAATAGCAGATGTCTGTAATTTTCTCCAGATTAATTACGATTTCATTATGAATGAATAAGAAATTCTTTGAAGGAAATGATCCGTTCCAGTGCGATGAGGAATGGTTCTCACAGAAAATTATATCCATGAGTTTCGAGATTCTGCCTCAGGGATTCTTATTTTGTATTTGTCACCTTTCCAGTCGGGTGTTCTTTTAGCATGACATAAATGCATATACATAGATATTTGCCCTTGCATTCTGATCATGATGTCCGTAGTGTGACTGGAAAGTGGGTATGGCCTATTTTTATGGAATCTGGAGTATCAATGTCTATTCGAATAATTTCCTTCAAGATACCTTACAGTACAAGACGGATAGTTGCGTTTTATCCGAAGAGTTGTTATGGCTGCTTAATCGATTATGGAAAAGCGTCCGAGGACTTTCTGAGTAACAGAAGGGGTGCCTTCGTGGAAAACTTTCTCAAGGAAATTGTTCTTATTCATATGAGGAAAACTCAATAACCAGCAACATATTGGCCAGGATTTGAATCTAGTTCGAAGCATGGCGAACTAGATTCAGTACCAGTGTTTAGTAATCTATAAAGTCTGCCACTGTTGAGATATTAGCAGAGATCAGAAAAATGAGTGATTATGAAATTATTTTATAAATCGACTCAAAAAAATTTACTTTTTATCATGAGAGGATATGTTTATAAAACTACCTGATTTTCTAGAAGTTTTTGGAAAATCTGTCTGTTTTATCTGTCTATGCCTAATGGAAACACTTTAAGGTATATCTTTATTGATATATTTTTCAAATTCATTGCATAAATTTTATCAAAATTGTCAAATATTTTATCACATAATATTATATTAACCATTGACTATTACTATAAAATTACCATTAATGACACTACATTCATAGCTTTGTAATTTCAATTGTAACTTTAGGCGACCATTGAGTAATATTATTATATGCAGTTACATTTTGAAATCTCCTGTTACATGAAACATAAATAGTAAGCCGTACCTTCAAAACTTACTCATGAAATATATCCTTCTCCAGCTGATAAAACAACAGGAAATCAATTTACATGAAAGACGAAGCATCATGTATATGCCTTATTTTAATGTTAATTATACTTCCTGTTGTAACCATGTTAATTTCAAAATTTTCTCTTTAATCTTGAAAGGGAGAAGTTACTTTTATACAACCATCCCTCCGGGGAGTCGACGTAGAGAACTCTGCGAAGCTACTGTCTACGATCTGTACTTAGGCAGTCTCGGCCACGGGGGTATACAAATTACGAATTTAGTGATTCTGGAGACCCCGGAAAGGTCACTTATTGACCGGCCCCGGTAGTCTAGCAAGTCTTACAGCAGAACGGTTCTGGTAACCCGGGGGGGGGTAGCTCCTCGGGTTTGCGGGTAAGGTCTCTCTGATAATTAGTTATACAACTATTTGTGTTTTTTAAATTCAGTTTTCAATTCGTGTTGCCTTTGTTAGAAAGATCAGGCAACCTTTTCGTAACATTATTCTTTACATAGTTTCAGTGAGATATAATAAAACAATATTAATGTAATATTCCTTCAAAATGCGAAAGTAGAAAATCATTTACGTGCTAATTTTAAATAAATTTTAAAATTATGTATTTCATGACTACAAACTAACAAAATCATAGTCATGAAGATTTCCTAAAATACTTCATAACCTAAAAGCCAAAATTCGATCTTTTGCCGTAAAGTACCCAAATACTACATAAAATTATTTTTTAAATGTGATAAACATTCGCAATTTTCAAATATTAGATAAATTAAAAAATAAACATTTTTAAAAATAAATGTGATATAAAATGTAAGCATTTAAAATTGCTTCCACGATTCCTAGTGTAAATACTCATTTCTATAAAATACTTGGTTTGCGAGTATAATTATGCAGGTTTAGCTACCCTGACATGCCATTAGTTTTACTTGAAACAATCATCTTAGTTTCTTCAAACAGTCACCTGCATATTAATTGAGATATTAATATAAATCATCTGCCGCCCAGATAGTATAGTGGTTAGGAGAGCCTACCGCGGTACCAAAGATCCCGGGTTCAAATCTCGGAGAAGGCATGGATGTTTGTGAATGTATGGTTTCCGTGCGGCATGGGGGCACTTTAAATATGCGGCAAGCCGAAAGTCCTCTCGAGTTAGACGTGGGAGACCCTCGGACCCGTTCCCCCGGGGGCTCTCCGTCAGAATTGGGGGGGGGGCGGAACTGAACAAAGTCGTACTGCCACCTGTATGGTGCACAAGATTCTTTCCAACGACAGGCGCAGTCTTGCACTCCTTGCCACGATGAATTTCGCGGGCTTGTTCTGATGTTATTGTCAGACAAGTTGAGAATGAAATAATGAGTAAAGTGTTAAGATACTTCTAAAAAGATCTAGTCATGCTATTTTAAGAAAACTCAAACGCATAGTACTACTTCCCTATCTGATGTGCAATTTAAGAGAAAAGTGGCTGCGATAGGAAATTGACATATAAAACTTATAGTGTTTGATTGCTTTATTTAAGTAAGTATTGTTTAATCAACCCGTATTTAATTATTCAATATTTCTCAGATAAATTAAATTTCCAGAAATGTTCTAAACCACTGCTCAATTACACTATTTTATATGGATTTTGGAGCCCGGGATTGCCTTGCAAAAGAGTTCCCATTAACTGAATTTATACCGGCTACTTATTTAAAATTTAATTACAGCTTACTTTTAAAGAACTTTTAACTGTTTCAAAATTATAATTTGAAAGTAATAAAAAGGGATTAAATAATCTGAAATTAAAGATTTTGGTTCTTTGGCTTAACATATTGGACAAACAGATCTTTAAGTACTATATAAAACATTGCTGGATTACTCTATATTGAGTCTACAATACAATTTATGTTTTCAGATTTGGATTTTAAATAAATATTTAACTTTTAAATTGTGTATAGAATCTACTATAATGCTACGTTTGGTCCAAACCATCTATAAGCGAGAGAATGGCTGATAAAAATCTGTGATAACTACCGATATTTTGCGCAAAATACTTGTGAAGAGAGAGGAATTTAGTGCTAAAATTAAGCTGTGTGATTACGTAGGATTTAAAATGTATTTCATAACTCTTAGTGTAATTTGACTTTACTTTTTTTGTAATATAATTGCTAGTAACAGTCAATGCGCAAAAATATTATAAGCAAATAAAACTATTATTAAAATAAAGAATGTAAAACAAAATAATAAAATTATAATTCCAATAATAAAAGGTTAATATTTTAGACAATGTCTGCTATTATTTTTAGTCTTTTGAAACCTGTCACCGCACTCGGTGTCGATCTCAAACATACTAATTAACATACTACATAATCGTTAGAGTAACAGAATAGATCAATTCACTCAGTTTTCAGCTAGAAATGCAGGGTAAGCTAATATTTAAAAACTACAAATTCGTTGTTTCTTTTCTGTCGTATAATGGACTTTCCATCACGTCATCGCAATTTGATCCCATTCCCTCAATTGAGTAAAAGCAGAAAAATACGCGTCACCCCTAGGCTGTAATTAATGGGTGGTTCTGCTTCACTAATGGCAACCCCCCTCGATCTAATTGGCGTCACCCCCAGTTCCAAATTGTATTTAATTACAATGAGAGCTTTTTTCGCTGAAGTTGTATTAAAAAAATAAAAAGAACTAAACGTAATTGAGATAGACCTATAATTAAATTGTGGGTGACGCTACAATGACTATAACGAAAATAACAGAGTAAAGACTATAGTTTTGTTTTAGTTACATTTTTTCAACTTAGCTTTCAGTAACTGACATTCTACGGATAGAAAGGAACGTCGGTCGTTAAATGACAAACTGCAGAATTACAGGAAGCCGTAAAATCCATAGAATTGCGTGTTTAAAAATTCATATCCTTGTAGCAAGACCTTTTACTCGCATAAAAAAAAATCCTGTACGAGATAGAGAAAAATAAACTGCAATAAATTTTCGAGTCAACAGTCGTGGGGGTTAATTACCATATTAACAGTCATGTAGTTTGCGTATCTTCCATCAAAATATAATAGAACAAGGAGGAGGTAAAATTTCATTTGTAAGTTTCGTAAGCTCGAATCATCGTTGGCAAGCGAAAGAAATGAATATGAATATTTGGATCTCTAAATGTTACATTTTATTTCTTTAAGTTAGTGTGTAGAGACATTAGGTATTTTTGGAAGGAGGAGACATGAAAAATATGCAACGCCTTCGCCGGGGATCGAACCACGGACCTCTGAAATACCGGCTCAGTGTGCTGACCATTACACCACGAAGGCACGCTAAGAATGTGGGAGATATACCTTATAAGTGATTAAACGAGTGTGTAAAACATTATAGCACGACTTAGTTCCATTACTTAGAAAATTCTACAGACGTAGATATTCAAAGAAAAATTCTAAATATTTATCTTAATTTCAAAATAAAAAATTCTAAAGAACCGTGGGACATAACTGAAGTTAACAAAAGTACAAAATAACTGTAATTGCTTTGAAAAACGTTTTTCGTATTATATTTGTGCATTTAGGTTTAAAAAATTTTTAGTTTTAAAATTTCAGAGTTGTCATTAATGTTATAAAAGAATGAATGTAATAACTAATTAAGATAGCTTATTCATCACTTGCAAATTTTTTTGCTGTTTTTTACAAAGAGTCTAGGTTATATGAGTGTGAAAGACTCTTACATATACAATAAGAATACCACATTATAAAATGAAAGGACTGAGAAACTCATATTTTTAAATTAACGCCAAAGGGTGCTCTGTACATTTTTCAAACGTATTTTTTACAAACTGACAGACTAATATGTATATATTGTTTGCATGTATGATAACTCTCCCATCGTACAGTTATTTTATTTTTATAGAATGCATTTTATTAAAGCTGCACGCCTACTTTTTAACTCAGGAATAAATTCAGTGTTATCAGTTTCGTTTATAGTGCTTGAGGACAAAGAAAAACGGATCGTTTTATCAGAAGACGGAAAGGGAAAATTCGGCAATTTTCAAAATCAGCGCCGAATATTTTCTTTAGTTATTTTTTTATTTGCTGCCCAGATTTTATACATGCAGAACGTCTTATATTTTAGAACAGATTTTTAATCACTCCCAATGTACCTTCTAGATAAAAGCAAATTCAAATGCTGAGAATCTAAAGTAAAGAAATATTTGATTAAAATGACATTCAGTAGTCCCGATCTTTTTAAGCAATTACCAACGACGAATTTGTACCTGCAATCTAAAGGCAAATCGGCAGAAGCCACATACAAGAGAAAATTCTCGGCGATCAAAGTAACTTTGCCTTTTAAAAACTTTAAGTAAAAAACTATGTTTTTTTTCAGGGGGGCAAGCGGGGAGCGGGGAGCAGGGTGATTGTAAGGAACATTACTTAAGAAATGTTTACTTTCATGCGTAAATATTAGAGATTGTTTTCTGTAAAGAAGCAGTAGACTCGAATTTATGTAGAAACGAATGCATCGCGCTAGGCCAGAAAAGACTTGATCGAGCAAAGGATTGTTTGCAGGCTGATCAGATAACGTATTTTCGTCTTCGCATCATACAATTCGCATCAAGTTTTTGTTTTTAAAGAAAAATGCAGTTTTTGTAAATAATCCCCCTACTCTCCGGATATGTCGCCTTAAGAACTGCTTTCTGTTTTCCATAGCATCTTAAAAATTCAGTAAATTTAACAATACGAGAATTAAAATGGATTTTTAAAGTTTAATTTCTATGAAAGCTTCGAGACGTTCAGTAAGCACCGCAAGAGATATAAGCTAGAAGGCATGTATGTAGAAGAGTAAGCAAAGATAAAGCCCCCCTTGTTTTAACCGAGTCCCTCCTCTGAATCCGACGCTATACCTTTGCAGACGTACTGTGCGTTAATTTTTCATCCCATATTCATAAAGACATACACGAGGCAAGTCATTGCATCTGATTGCCTATTTACTTACCTATTGCCTATAACTCACACTGTACCGACGAATTTAATAATAATACCAGATAAGTACAGTTCGATCTCGTGTATAAAATGAGGTAATGTTAAAGACTATAGCAACAGGAATCAGCGTAACATGCGTAAATTTTCATGGCTGCACTTCTGAAAGTTTTTCAGTTGTAGTTTTATAGCCCTGTAAATTAACACATGATACGCTGGTTCTGCCTGCTAAAGTACTTTTAAATTTATTCTTCGGCATGTTCTTTTGTTAATACGCACTCTATAAAAAAATCGACGCACAAAGAAGGAGTTGTCCGACGGAGACAAAAATTGGTCGGTAGGAAGATTATGTACAGAATAGAAAATGATTAAAATTTCAGAACAATTGAATGATTTATTTCAGAGTTACATAGTTACAAAGTAACGAGCTCAATAAGGTGTTGACCCACCTCTAGCCTGGATGCAAGCTGCCACACGGCGTGGCATAGACTGATAAAGCTCCCGGATGGTCTTCTGCGGTATTTCGTGCCAAATTTATTCCAGTTGTCGGGCTAGGTCATCAACATTCCCTGGTAGATGCAGTCGCGTTCCCATCATATCCCACACATGCTCGATGAGAGAGAGATCTGGCTGGCCAAGGAAGTCTTTGATAAGCTGTAAGACAGTTCATAGCAACACGATTATCTTGTGAAAAATAAGGCCAGGGTACTGCAAAAGGAGCAGTAGCAAAACAGGTCTCAGATTGTCGTCGACGTACCGCTGTGTTGTAAGTGTGCCTCTAATGACTACCAAAGGAGTTCGCAAGGAAAATGGCACCCAAGACCATAACTCCTGGTTGAGGACCTGTGTGGCTTGCAATAGTGAAAGCAGGATCGGCACGCTGCTCTGGGCGTCTCCAGCCACGTCTTCGATGATCGTCACGACACAGCTGGAAGCGGGATTCGTCGCTAAAGACTATACGTCCATACCATCATGACGCTGAAATCTGCTATTGTCCACCCATTCTTGCCAGCATCTTCTAATCGCCGCATCGCTTCGACTCATACGATGAGCGATTCTCCGATTTGCCCAACCTGCCTCTTCCAATCCAATGATACGACCTATTTCAAACTCTGACAGTTGCTCATAATGAGTTCGAATGCTGCGGAGAGGCATTTTTTCAGCCGTTGAAATGCATCCTAAATCGCAATGCAACAGAAATATTTAACAACATTTCAAGAACAGCTCCTTATACACATCTGCTGGATGCGCAGTTCCAATGCGCTGGAGATCGCACTATTCATTCATTAGACGTCAAATTTTAATTATTTGCATATTTCGACAAAACATTCAAGCATACCAAATTTCAAAGTAATCGGATGATTCCTTCTTTGGTATTTCGATTTTTTTTTTATTATAGACTGCATAAAACAGCCAAGAAGAACCTTAATGAGACTAATTAATCAGATTCCAATCTAGATCGAATTATTATTTATGTTAGAATGGTCACTACTGAATATTATTAAGTTATTTTTAAGTTATTTCTACCACATTAATTACAACGACTTACAGTTCAATAACGCAAAAACTCTTAGTTTTTTTTCTTTTTTATGTAAGAAAATGGATTACTGTGCTTGGGTTCTGTCTGACGCGTTATAGAATATTGCATCGAGGATGCAAGAAAATAACATGCTTCTAAATCAAAATGTTGGTTTGATTGACACCCAAGAAATTACTTTATTTCAGAAATTTTTATGAAAACTATTCGTATAAATGTGCAAACCAGTACAAACAATTATTTGTGCTAGTGCAATATGAATTGTTTGTACTTATCAAAAGGGTATGTTTGCTATGAGTGCCACAACTTGCTTTGAAGAAATACGAAAAACGTGTATCATCCTAGGACATTAATTATTTTATGAAAATGCATTGCAGTTAATACAGATAAAGTATGCACAGTTTTTGATTTTGATAAATTTTCTAATTTTCACAGGATAAAATTTTAATCCCTAGAATGATTTCATTAAGATCATTTATACACAATTTCAACAACTTTAAACAATTTTCCCAACTGGATATAACTTCATTTCAAATATGTAAAGAGTTGTCGAGTAAAAAATTGAATGCAGCTGATAAATCGGATCCCAGTTCCCTATGTTAATTATGAAAATATCGAAGTAGTTGCGGACAATATTGTTTTATTCAAACATCACAGATTTGTTATTTTAACTCAAAATGGACGAAAAATGTCTTACATAAGTAGTAAAAAAACAGATTCCTAATTTTCTTTTAGAAAACATAGATGCTATTTCCTCAAATATAAGTGAAAATATTTATATTATAGCTGGAGTACAAGATTTATCTGGCCCGCTCTAAGAGAGGAAAAATTATTTTACATTGCATAAAATCATAAATATTATTTAGGATATAAAAGATAAAAATTTACTGCCTCATCTTTATAAGAGAATTACGCAATTCAGAGTATCTTTTAATATACTTATACTAATTTCTAAATATATAAAAATACTTAGAAACATCTATACATAAAAATGTTTATACAAAAAAAATAATATAATATATAGTAACAAATATTTAGAAATCTAAACAGTTTTGCTGTTACTTTCATTATTGGGGAAGAAAGGGTTCATACAAAAATAAATATTCAAAAAAGGAGTTTAATGTTAACAATATAATAAACAGGACGTTAACTATGCCATAATAACCTAAGTGACATAATTCTCAAACTTCCGTCTTTTTTTCCTATGAATTCAATAAAATAATAATTCTATCAGCATTTTAAAAGCAAATTACCTCAAAAGTGCATTGTGGACTTAAAATTTGTTACTACACACAAATCTCATTTGATTTCCTCAAATAAACGATTTCTTAAATGCTTTCAAATAAATAATTTGTAAAACTCTTAAGAAAATTATTATTTTCTTTAAACTAACTCGAAGTTCATATAGAGATAAAGAATGTTTCTTTTTTCCTCGAGCTGTTTTGGTGTTTCTATTTACAAACAATAAATAATCATTATCTTTATGAATATCTTTCAACCAGTTATCCGATAAACAAACAGAAAAAAAAGCGTTTTTATCAAGCATACATTTTATTTTATTTGAAACAGATCTTTGCTCTAGAAACTTAAAAACTTGACAGAAAATTTTATTTGACTAGTTTGTGGGGTTAAAAAAAGTTGTGCTGTAAACGCCAAAGTTATTGAGAGGTTGAAAGACTGTTATAACTCTTTCCAAGTTTCATTTTTCAGAATAGTTAAGTCTTAATCAAATTGAAATTTATCGGATATGAATGAAAGTTAACTTCTAAGATTTTACGTATAACAATTATTCCATTCTACGGAAATAATAGTAGTAACTACAACAGAGATTTCATGGTCAGTCAGTGAGAGAGAAAAAATCTTACAACACT